>JAGFPH010002037.1:184995-197771 GCA_018207615.1 Philaenus spumarius
TAATTACCACTAGATGTCGCCTGTAGTTGAATGAGATTCTAGAAGTATTATCTCTCTCTCTCTATCAATTATTCAATTAAATTCCTTATTTACTTTTAGATAGATACATTATATTTTGAATAGTTACAAATATCTACTTAAATTTGTTCTTGTGGTTATACATTATTCTGGATAAATAAAGGATTGACTTACTATGCATGACAATTACATCAAATCTAATTTGACTATAATAACTGTATCTTGTAGGGCATATTATTTTAGTAACAATTGTTTCATTATATCAATATTAGTTTTGGTTTACATATGGTAGGTCTAGTTGAGGTCATTGACACTGGGTCACTTAAACAGATGATTTATTATGGTATCAAAGGAATTTGGGTTACATTGATGTTATGGTTTGATTAAACATGGTCTTGGTTGTTATAGGCTATTTAAAAATTACTGTTAAGTGATTTGTACCGTTTTAGCATTTGCTGATGTCAGAGCTTCTATCAGCACTGTGTTGTTTTAGTGATTCACGTTTTAACTTCTTTATATACATTAATATGATTGAATACCAAGAAACAAATATTATCCAAGGGAAGGCCGACAACCTCGTGCCCAAGATTTATTTTAAATAGATACAATACCTATCAATATAATAATTGTGAATACTTAAAATAAGAACTTATAATTTTTATTAAGGAAATGAGCATAGCCAATGGCAATGAATAAACTTTTTATTTGAACCCATGTTAACAAAGAACTCTAAATAACTCAATTATGTAAATGATATGAACTTATAAATTTAAATACATCAAAATAATTTCTGCTAATGATTAAATAAATGTCAAATGGATTTTATGTTTCTTTCTTTAAGGTCATATCTAGTTATAGAAATTTATGTATAGAGATTAAACATCAATTCCCTTTGTAAAAAGGAAGAGAAATTCTATATATATATATATATATATATATATAGGTTACTTATATGCTTTAATTAATTTCAGGACATCAACATAGCCGAAGAGTTGGTAAAACAAGGGTTCGCATCATACGTAGAAGAAAATAAGGACACAAACAAAATATTAAATGGAGAAAACAAAGAAACCACAATGTATGTAAATGGAACAACATACAGTTCAACAACCAGCGGTTCAACAACAGGAATGTACCTGCCTGCTGGTGATTCTGGGTCAGAAGTGGATTCGGATGGCATGGAATTTGGTTAAGATAATGTAAACATGTACCTGAAATAGTGAAATCAAAATTGTACCTAATCAAACTCCTTTCTTCAATTTAGTTATTTGAACATTGTTAGTATATTTAGAAACAACGTCAATTAGAATATTGATAGTAAAATAATTAAATAGGCCAAGATTCCATTGTTTTATTTTTTTTTGTATAGTTTTTATTATTATATTATAACACAGCTGTTTTGTTTGCACTACATTATTGCTAGGACAAGCAATTAAAGGATTGTTGATAGCTCAATTCCTATATAAAATCTCCACTATATATACAAATAAATTCAATATATTCAGGTGTGCAAAACCTGGATTATTTTCATGTTGTAAACACCATATACCAACACACTCTACTGTACCACTAAAACATTACAAGCTACTGTGAGGGTTTGCCGAATATAAATCTGTTGCTGCATAGCAAACAAATGGCCAACCTAACACAACAAAAGTATATAAAATCATTGTAGAGTAATTTTACTTGCAATATTGGGCGCGTATGTATGTTGCGTATACAGTTACAGTAATCCCTTAATCTTGATTAGGTTCTTGGAAACCTTCCCTAATGATGAAGCTATCTTCTTATTTTAAAAAGGGTTCATTATTGTACTTGTAGCCATATCCGATTGCTATTAATTAATATTATAAAAAAGGGTGTTAGGTTTTATGAAATTTAAACTAAGGGTGAATCCACACTGCATTGAACGAAACAGCCTGAGTCAGTTTGAAACTGGCTCAAATGTCTATGCAAATACATTCAATAAACATAAAATGTTGGTTCATCACGTCAGTCTAGGCCTAACCTAAAATTATTGTGTGTATGTTTAATTTATTCTACCTGTCTTAACGGCAACATACATACAATAATTTTAGGTTAGGCCTAGACTTAAAATTACTTTCTAGTCCGTAATGTTAGAAAGCCGTAGTAAATTTTACGATTTCATTTAAATAATTTACAAAATATGTTGGTAATTAAAAATGTAGTAGTAGGCTGCTTGATAAATTACATGTTTTACTAATAGCCGAAACGGCCGTCGTACTACGGCAGTAAAATAGAATATTGCAAGTCAGTAGGTGACAGCATTTATTTATCAAATCAATATTTGGAATATAATAATAAAACTTATCTTCATAATGTCGCAGTTCAAGTAACAATGATTTAATAGTATCATTATAACTTCTTCTTTTGTTGTACGGATGCACCCAAAACTCATCATCGGTCATAACAGTAATATAGTATACTATTTGATATCATACACTTTTGACACTTTAAAAAAGGGAGAAACATATCTACAAGCAAATGCCTGGGAACTTTGAGTGAACTGTTTGTTTTAATGTGGGTTGGGAATGTATCAGTCAAACTGAAACATTTTGTTTCGGTTTGCTTCAATCAAATTGTTTGGCGCAGTGTGGTTTCTGCCTAAGTAAATTAAAGCTTTTTTGAAACTAAGTAAATGCCCAGGCATTTTTTTAATAATAAATAGAACTAGATTAACCCATTCGCTTATAATGACGGCTATCCGCCGTCCCGCTCTCGGTTGCCATTGTGTGAAATGACGGCAAATCGCCGTCCACCATTAAATCCGGTTTTAGCCAAGTTAGTTCCTAAAATATCCAACAGATCGCATATGCATCTTGTTCTACAAGCTTCAAGCTTTCTTTTGGTTGTATTTTCATCTTCCATGGCCTGCCCAATCGGCAAAAACGATTGGTTGAAAATTTCAATGTACCAGCTGACGATGCAAACTCTGTGTTGACAGCTGACTGTTTTGTTTATTTACATTGTCATCTTACAACATGTTTTGATTACTTTGAACTCAATTATTCAATTGCAAAGTGTTGTTTTATAATAAAATGTGTAACTTTTTATTTGTTGATGAGTGAGGTAAGGAATTGGATGAAAGTGTCTTTCATAATAAGACACTATCTGTTATCTTTTTTTCACATAAGGTCATTTAATAATAAATTTGAGTCTTAACGGATATAATGTAAATTTTTCAAACATACGGTCAATTCTGATTAGAAAAATAACAACATTTTATACAAAAATAGCAAATTCTTTGTAGAAATAAAAATATAGTAAACTATGTGAAAACGCCCAGAAAAAAAACCGGGGTATTTTTTAGCCCGGTCTGGTATTAAAAAAACTTTAAGCGAATGGGTTAAACCATTGCAGAATCACAGCAGCAGTTACTCATGCTTCTTATTTGCTCTGTAGAAACAAAGCAATCTGTAGTTTCTTTTTCTTTGACCGGGCCTGTTGCAGCTTATGAATTAAGATTTGATAAATTAACCGTAGATTCATTAACATTTTTTTTTCTTAAATGGCCGACAGTGGATGCTTTTTCTCCCATTTACATACATTTTTTTTTTTAATCAGGTTCAAAACCTTATTTACTCTTTTGCTTGTTGCACACGATTTTAAATCATGGTATTACAACAGAAACTCCATTAACCTAAATGACTGGCCAAAATATGTTTATGCGTTTTATCAGTAAAAATATTTCTTTTTCCAGATAAAGCACGAAAACTTATAAAAAACATTGTTTGCTAAATATGATTTGTTATCTATTCAAAACCTTTATTGTCACCTCTCTGGTTAACCATCTCAAAGAAGGGGGAAAATACCCTCTGTCTTGGCTGCTTCGTGTTTATTTTTCGCTGTGTTTCTATATTATTATATTTTGACACTTTAAGTAGATGGTAGCTCACATTGTTTGCTCAGTAACCAACCAAGTAGTGGTGATTGTTGCTTGTATGTACAATTGTGCAATATGTCAACAAAGCGTAAAGAGTTGTGATAACTATTGAACAAAAATCTCATTAGTTAAACAAAATTTAAAATAGCTAACTGGCAGCTGTCTTTGATGTTTAAATCATAAAACTAGCGTTTAAAATTATTTAATTTAAATAGTTTCATCTTTCATTAAAACCCTTTTATAATTTTTACTATCACTTTAAATTATTTTACCACAAACTTAAACAAAAAAATACATTGTCATGGCTACTCTTAATTTTGGTTAACCGAAATCGCATTTCTCCCTTATGTTTTGGTTAAAAACCCGAATAATTATATGACTGAAGCAGTTTCTAGATAACTAATGGTCAATAATTTTGTGTTTCATGCATAACATTGTGTGTAATGTGTACAACTTGCTACCATTGTGCAATCACATCCAACACAGTTGCACAGGTTCAAATGTAGTTTCTAGCTTCATTTTAGATTATGTGTGCTAAACTACTACCTCATTGTCATTAGTCTAACTGGAATAAAGTAAAGATGTTAAGTTTACTATTATTATATATGAATGTACATCCTCATAGACAATCTTATCAAGAGGTCTGGTAACATTTTCATGTGAATTCCTACCCTCTCACACATGCTTAACAAATACTAAAAGTGTAAACAGGTTACCTTTTGCAAAGTTATGCTCATTCAATACTTTTTTCAATGATAGTTGATATCAATTAAATAAAGAAATTAGGAGATAAGCACCTAATGAACATGGAAAACATATGATTTTTATTTCTAAACAATTTATATATTGATATTTATAGTGATAGCGTAGTTGGTATAAGTTAACATATAATTTACCAAAATTACATATTTTACTCATTTATAATTATTGTGTTGGTTGATTTGTTTACAGATTTACCCTTTAAAACTTCTTAGAAATAATATAATTAATTGTTGTCTTTTAGTGAGGGCTAGTCTGATCCGATTGTGACAGAGTTTCATTTGATTAAATAAAAGAAATTTAGTTTAATATCATTTAACAACAAAATTGCAGAATGGTGTACACAAATCATGTAAAGAATTGTAGAAGTTACAAGTTGCATTGAACAAATTATGGTCATAGAAACCTTCCTTTATGGAAAAATTTGGAAGCAATCTGTGAAATTTTGATCTTGAGACTGCATGGACTCAGTCAGTTAAATGAATAACAGTAATATACTTGTTATTGTTTCTGCATTCTGTTGCTTAATGTTTTAGCTATGAGAGATCATTGAAGCCGAAGCTACAACTAAACGAGTTGTCAATAATTCAAAACTTCATTTTAATAACTAACTTATTTTCTTTAATCCCATGGAAGTTTGGTCAACTGTGATTTTGGGTCATGGTCTTCACTTCTCGCCATGGTATTCCTTCGTCTGTCATTTTCTTCTTCGCCGTCTTTTTACAGATGTTTCGGACCTTTCTTGTTTTCTTCTTTCTTTCGGATTCCAATCGCTGCCCTCGCTGATTCTAAAATTGAGGTTTCTTCACAGCTCTTCTTTTGTAATTTTGTATGGCTGAACAATCTTATGAATTCTCTTTGTAGTCGTTTTTAAAGACTGCAATTCACTCTGATTGCTATTATGGCCTTTAAACAATGAGCACTTTACTTAGTTCTTAGTTTTCATAAATAAAGGTTTCTGAACTCAACTTTAAATGTTTTCATCCGTTGATTGAAATACCTGCTCTCCCAGTCTCTATTTTTTGAATTAATGTGCCAGACATATAGAAAATTTTTAAAAGTTTTAACTTTTCGTTTATGTTCCATAGATATATAAAAAAATCTTTGCACTTCTTCTTTAGCAAAAACAAATTGGTGAAATCATGAATAAACATTTCTGTGTATGAGTTAATTGAGGTTTTTTTTTCAATACTTTTGTCATTCAAAAAAGTTTTGTGACACTTGTTTGTTTTGTTGCTTTCAGTACAACATGGGCATTAGTTCGAATGAAACTTTTGCACTTTCTTGTTACCTACAAATTAAATAATTTGTAATGGTTCAGCAAATAAATTCATTGTGTAAAAAAAAATAACTAAAGTGAAAAAGTTTGTGTTTTCTTTATCAATCCTAAAGTAGCAACTTCTTTGGTATTTTTGTTTTTATAAAATATTTAACAACTTTATTTTAAGCGATGCAAAGGAACAAAATACATTAAAATCATTAAACTGTGTACTTAGTTTAATGATGTCTGAATTTTAAGTAGGATGTGTGAAACTTAAATTATATGGATAACAAAAAATGGAAGGTACATTATATTCTTAGGAATTTAATTTAAAATTAATTAATGTTTTTATTGTTTGTAAAATTTTACAATATAAAAAATAGTATTTAAGAATATATGCCAGCTCATTACTTTGAAATGAGATAGTTCATTTTATGATGGCACTGTAAAAGTGATAATACCCACACAATGTTGTTTTTTTTTTGTGTGTTTTAATTGCTTTTTTATTTTTTTGGTCTTTTAATGAGAAAATAACTTCAATTGATTGTGTACATAATATATTTAAAGACATTTGTAAATACTGTACTGCAATGCTTAGGAACATAATTGGTGAATTGATTTAATATTTTAGATATATAAATGTATTTTTGTTATAGTATAACTTTTGTAAATATAAAATAAACAATCATTGTAGGTTACAATTATTAATAAAACTCTGTCAGGACAGATCTAACCTGTCGGTTGGAGTTATTTCCAGTGCTATAACTTCGAATTATAAAAAAAATTGAGCTTGAAAAGGGAGAAGGAATAACAATCTACTAATTATCACACATATAATAAACAAACTCTTATCAATGACAGTTGTTAGTTGTAGCTCATGTATCACTGAGGATGTTGACTTTGTCATTAAAAAACATTTAATTAAAAGTATGTGTGAGAATTAGTGTCTTGTTATTATTTTTAAATTAAACTTAGAATTAGTTTAACTGGTATTTATTTCCTTTAGAGATTAGTTTTGACTCAAAAGTTTGTTAGATCCATTATAAAAAAAAACTTTGATCTTGTATGTTCAGTATTTTTATTTTATTTTTTTTAATAGAATATTTCATAATCTTATATCTAGTTTTTTTATAGCTGGTCACATTAGCAACTTTTTTCAATTTATAATCAGATAATTAATCTTATGTTAAAGTTAATTAATTTTCTTTGTTTTAATATTTTGATTAGATTTTTTTAAATCAGTATACAAAATACTAATTATAATGGCCAAAATAGACTTTCTAAATTTATTTATACCTAAGGTTTGCCTACTAAAAGTTACTTAACCCTTTAAGGAGTATTGACGTTCTGGAACGTCATTTTCTTAGAGCTGTTAGGGAGTAAGGATATAATAACAAAACAAGTCAATAAAGAGTAAAAAATTTGTTTTTGCTTTTTTATATAATTCATTTAAATTATGTCTTTTACATAATAAAAAATAAGTATTATACTGAAAATATCGTTAAAAACATTTTAAAATTTTGTTTGTGTATGAAAGTGTTCAAAACATGGAAATACACATAATGCCACACTGCATTCTTCGCACTGAAAGGTTGTGTCTTTCCTTTTCTTTTCATTGCATGAAGAATGCGCGCACACGTAGCATCGTTTTTGACTTTTCCTTTTTTAACCTTCGGGTGTCAAAACCACAAAAAAACAAAAACACCAATTCACATAATTACTCTACCTAAGCTAAAAAGCATGTTGTCTTCGTAAATGACGTTCCAGAACGTCCGTCGTTACTCCTTTTCACGTAAACAGAAAAAGACGTTCCGGAACGTCAATACTATTTACGCGCAAAAACCTGTAGCCTACTGTACTCGTCAAAGGGTTAATCTCTAAGTACTATACATGGGTCTAGCAGACACAGGGGAATTAACCTACTGTATAATACACTAGGTACTCTATGTACCTTACTGTAGAAGATTTACTCTGAGTAATGAAAGTGGCTTTGTGTTTGTTCCCTTGCCTGGTTTTTTATTTAAACAAGTGGGTCTGTCAGACCTGGAATAGTGTTTGTGCAAGGTATTTTATTACACATACACATTTATGTAAACTATTTTATTTTTGTACAATCAACTTTTTTTATTATAACTTTAGAACTGGTTTAATGTTTTACAAAGTTTGTATTTTGACATATTATCAGTGCTTGTATTTTAACAAGTAAACAATTTTTCTCACTTTTATTATATTAATGATTGTTAAAAGTATGAATAAATCATACTAATTTGAGCTACACATGTATACAAAAAACTATCCTATGGACGAAAAATTAAGGTGAAGATATTATTGCAATTTTGTATCAATAAAATATGCATACATAGTATAAGTGTGTGTTTTTCTAAGTATAGTAATTCAGGATTAATATGTTTCATCTTAACCATAATGTAATATCGAGATACTAATTAAAACTATTCTGAAGTCGAAGCCTCCTAATTGTATATATATCGACCCAATAAGGGTTATATTAAGCAGTTTTTATACAAAAACTATTTTGGTTATTATTAACTGGTTTACAGATTTTAAAAGTCTTACCTCGTTATTCCCTTTTAAAAATAAAATATTAAAGGCATATTTTCAGTTATATTAAATGGTTACTGCAATTTAGGAGTAAGACAATCAAAGTTGCCGCAAATGATGGTAATGTTACTTTTTAATTAAATTTCTGTGCGATCTGTTTCCCCCTCCCATATCTTCAAAAAATATTCCGCTGGAAAGTGGTTTAGAATGTTTTGTTTTATCAACAGGATACTCAAAACAATTACTTATGTATCAAACTGTATATGAAGACCCTTATCAAATATCTACTTTCTCACAGACAATTAAATGCTGAATAAAACTCACTATTTTTCAACCTTAAAATGTAAAGTTTAAAAAGCAATATTTAATATTAACATTTCATATAGTCAAGTAAAAAATTGTGGTGAGCCTCCAATGATGCAAAAACTGAAAGTCTTTCTTTGCTCCAGCGTGCCATAACACAAACTAACTTGCGGGTTTTCTTTTCTTTTTTTCATGATAACATCTCCAGTAGAATGTTAAAAGTCTAGAAAGTACTAAAAAAGCAGCCTATTTTTTAGTTACAAAATGGGGACTTGAGGTTAAAATAAATAAAATATGAGTTTTTAAAAATAATAATCATTATTTTATATTTAATCCTTTGCGCTCGGTTGGCCATTGCTGCTGGCCATACGATATTCTTAGCTCAGTTATCGAATTAAACATCCTCACAGCTCGGCTGGCCGCTTACGATACTGTTGTCAGCTCTGCCGCTAATTTGACCTTGTGGCGTCAACAGCTCTGAATTATTTTTCACTACAATCTGAAATGTTGTTAGTGGGTATTTATTTCTTGTTTAACAAAATCGTGGGCTTTTAATAAGTCTTTTATTTTGCCATACAATAAAGTAGATATATTATATTGTTATTGGTGAATTTTTGTTTTAACTGTAAATATATTTTAATGAATAAAATAAACCATTGGGTCCATTGTATACAACTTATCAAACAACATTTTTGGTAATTTAAAATAAAATAAGATTAAGAACTTGTTAACAAAAAAACACTTAAAACCTATAATAAACTAATTAACTTTTGTTGTATTAAATTACTTCAAACTTTAAAAACACTAGCCTAGGCCACCGCAACGTAAAACTAAACTGCTGGTAAGGTTATAATGTAACAAATATTGCTACGTTTTGATACAACACAGACAGAAAAAAAGCGGGAATTAATTAGATTAAGATTTGGACTTTAGATTTCAGCACAATCCAGACAAAATAAAACTACTAAATTAATGCAGATCATTTGTGTGGCCAGTCCTGCTGGCCATCCAGGCGTTCGAGGGATTTCACCTTGTCCAGTACTGCTGGCCATCTGAGCTGAGAGGAACGTAACTTGCAAAAACAATTCAGACTTGATAAAAAAATGGCTGTGGCCAGCACTACTGGCCATCAGAGCTCAGAGGACTTTTATTAAAAATCCTTCCAGAGTGCAAAGGGTTAAGTTAGCCTAATTTGTTCTAGTAAAATTTTAATTTAGAGATGCTTATAGGAAGTGTAAGTTCAATTAACTGGACTCAGAGAAAATATAAATGGTAAAAGTTAAATTAAATCTATTTGTACTGGAGCAATATAGTCATGTTTTCTTTGTCATCCATAGATTATGAAGTAAGGAAAACAGATGTGGTTAGGAGGAGACTAACATGTATGCAATAGAATTTATGTTACTGAAATGTAATGCATATGTTGTAGTAAAATAATTTCCAAAATGAAAAACACATTTTTTATTAAGTATACAAAAAATAACGGGTAGGCAAAATGATAGAAATATTTGGTCAAGTAGAAATCTTTTGTCAAATAAAAATGTAGTTCATGCACATTTCAAATTGTCAAAGGTTAAAAAATTATATGTTTATTGTTTTGAACCGCTTTCGGTTTTTTTTTTTTTTGCCACAAAATCGACACAACATCAAAATGCCCACTAGTGATGCATCTCCAGCTGCTCAGTGTACAATTTTATCCTAATAATGTACAAAACTGTTAGTTTAAAAAAATATTTTGTATTTGGCACAAATTGAAATCAAAATAGTTGTACGGTATTCAGAAATTAACAATGATTTTTGTCAACAATATTTGCCAACTTAATAGAACATAATATATTAATGTTGGTGCTACAATCAATGAAAGTACTTTTTTTTTTAATTTTAACCATGTTTGCAACCATGTTAATTTTTATATAAGTTATCAGATGTTCAATGAATACTGTGGTGAATGTAAACAATTATTAGAAATACTGAAGTCCCAACCACAAGTTCTGTAAATAACACTACACAAATAAACTGAAAATTATTTATTGATGAAGTTATTCTAGTTCCCTGGTGTCCATTTCGGTAACAAAGTTACCATCATCAGATGGTTCTAAATTGTATTTTTTGTTAAATTAAACTTATGTCTATGCAAACGATAAATAAGTGCCTATAATTTGTAATGTTTAATATTAAGTTTAATACATATTTGATTTTTATCCAAATTTGTATGTTTGTTATTGGTAATATAAATATTTTTATAAAAACCACTGTCTGTGATTATTGCCATATTATTAGATTAAAACACAAGTTGCTAATGTAATGTTAACTATGGCCATATATTACTAAATTCAGTTGTTTTCATTTGAAGGTTTTGTAAATGAGAAGGAAGACTTGAAAATAAAACGTCCTAATTTGGAAAAAAAATATTCTCCTTATTTATTTCCCTTTTTCGTCTAATCATGGATTGTATTAATGTTCAAGGAAAATAGTGTTTCTCAAAAGGCATAAAACTAACGGCAAACAATATAATTGATATTTTTGAAACAGATGTTTGAGAAAATTTAATGATGTATGTTTTTTTAAATTTATTTATTTGTCAGTATTGCACCATCATAAGTAAAATCTACAAAACTTAAAGTAATTTAAGTAATACAGTTATAATACAACTGATAGATATAACAGAAATCATGTTTGTTACAAATGTTATTCAACATAAAATATAAATGTTGCATCTTCAGAAATCAACATACTTCAATTAAAAAAAAAACTCAAATTAATTCCGTATGGCAAGCATTGCTTCATTTTCAAAAAATAGCTACCACATTTTAAGCATATTCGAAAAACATTTCAGATTATTTGTCAATAATGGTCGGAATTTGATTAAATAATTTAGGTAGCCAACTGACAATCTATAGATTTTTGTAAGAAAACATACAAGTAGCAATTTCGTCCCTTTCTTGGGATTAATGTAACAAAAGGTAACTTCATATTAATTTTAAAATTATAACTTTTGTAATAGCTAGTACAGAAGAACCTCGGCTATCCAAGTTTCCTTATTAAAGCCGCGGTCAGACCAGGCTGGTTACCAGCCGCTAGTGATATTACCAGCAACCAGCGTAGTCTGACGCAGCACTAGCAGCTGGATAATGCCAGCGGCTAGTATTTCAGAAGTCGAACATGTTTAAGTTTTTAACGCTGGCTACCATCTGCTAGCAGTCACGTGACCTCGCTAGCGCCAATGTGAACCCCTAGTAGCTCACACTAGTGGCTGGTGAAGGAGTTGCAGGCCATTTCCAATTTAAAATTACAATTATGTGGAATTAAATTATACTAAAATGTTGAATTAATTCTCTTGAACCCTGGTCATGTAACCATTATAGTGTTGTCATTGATTTTTTTTTATATAATCAATATTTTAAATGCATTATATTGGTTATTATTGTCACGTTTATTAAAATAACATTCATAAAATGAGTAGTTATTATTAATGGCTAAAAAATATAAACTCAGAAACGAAATTGTAGGTAGGCCTACAATATTTTTTATTTAAGATTTGTCCATGTTTTTTTTAAATTAAAGATAATATTTGTCATATATAATACCGCGATAAAAATAACCAAAATCACGGTGTCATATAAACATTTAATCGTTTTCATTTTCATAACAACAGTCACTTTACTAGCGGCTACTAACTATAATAGCCTTGCACAAAATTCGAATAAAATGTGAACCCTTTCTCCTGCGCTGGTTGCTGGTGATATTACCAGCGGCTGGTAACCAGCCAGTCTGACCGCGGCTTAAATAAGGCAAATAAAAAAATTAAAATTTAATGTAAGTTAACTGAATTGATTTCGATAAACAATTCATAGTTTGAAAGGATTACTCAATTAAAAAGAAAAAACTATTATTTGCCTTGTACATCCTGAAAACATTTCCTCTCCTGGGTCACCGGAATACTACCCCCCGGAAAACTACCCCCCCCCCCCC
>JAGFPH010002037.1:199118-209158 GCA_018207615.1 Philaenus spumarius
GACCAGTGCTCACTTAATACACCCAACAAAATTAATATTGCATTGCCCTAGGTCCTTGATAAGTGTGCAAAGTTTCAAATCAATCCGACGTTTTGAAGTATAGGAAAGTATACGAATATACGAAAAAAGGTATAAAAAGGCACTTTCCGGATTTTACTCCTAACGCGTGACGCGTTTCTCGACCATTTACATCCCGATTACAACAGGCGCAAAGAAGTATAACTTTAAAAAACTACATAACTTACACAGTTAACTAAAATCACTCTATGCAATAATATCGAGCCAGCTACAGCGCGGCATGTAAACTCAGTTAAAACCCCTGGATAAAACGCTTTAAATAATCGACGATTGCTAAGTAAGTACTAACGGTAGGTGAAAATGACTTTCAGATATGAAACAATAAACTCTTTATAAACATATCTCAGCAGATATTTTTTTCTCTGACCAAATAACAAAATTTTCCCACTCATGTCGAATGTTTCACAAATTCCTTGGTGAAACGCGTGACGGTAAAATCCGATACACCCCCAGCAACAAATAGGGTAAACTATATACTCTGCTATACAAACACGTATACAAATTTTTTGGACGTTGTGCGCCTATACAAGTTTACACTTCACTTATCCAAGGTCTGCTTACAATACATGTACGTTGTGCACCAGTCATAATTATTTGTCGTCAAATTCATAATTGCTTGGTTAGTAATATAACCAATTTGTTCCAATTGCGTCAATTTTACATCAAACAATGCCTGCACGGTATATTAAGCCAAACATTGTAATCTACATCAAGACATTGTTCCAATTCAAGGAGATTTTCTGCGGACAATGCATGTACACATTGTTGCATCATTGGTTTTTTTTAGGTTAATTGTGAAAACCTGAAGGCTAGGCTACTTATAGTTGGAGATATTTCGATATTCATGGGCCTACTGTTTCTTTACTTCTTGAATTCAGTTTGATTCAGGAAAATAAGATTCCTATCCTAGGTAGCCTACGCTGTCGGTCGCACACACTAGGCTTACAATCATATACAAAGACTACTTGATAATATAGGCCTATATATTTTCAAAATAATATTCTTAATATTATATTTATTCAAATTTGTCTTGTGAAAACATTAGGTTCTATCGTTCTGTTCAAGTATCAAATAATGTTTTTTTTTAAATATAGACTATCAACCGTGTACAGTAAGTATCATTTCAAAGAGGTTTTATATGCAAAAACAATTTTTAAGAATTTTGTGATATGTAGTATTAAAGATATTTAAAAAACCCGATTTATCTTCTGTTTTCGTTACTATAAAGGCTTACTGCAACTTTAATGTTGAAGAAAAACAGAGGTGTTTTACATACTTTACAGAATATCAATAGCAAATCCAAAATTTCTTGAAAATGATGAAAAATCTTTCTCCTTAAACCTTTACTCTATTTACGAAAATACTACAACTAAAATTTTGAAGGAAAACCAGAGGTGTTAGAGTTAATAACAGGAAAACTACAGCAATCCAAAATCTTTTGTGAAAGTTGTAGCAATAATTATCATTTCTGTACTATACTTCTGGAACGCCCAGAGTGAGGCACCGAATCTGTCAACTGGCACTAATCGGCTTAGGTAGCCCAGGCCCGGGTCCTATTGTTGGGGCATCCGTAGTGACCTGTGCGGAAACAGGTGTCGCTGACTCATAATATACGTCCAGTACAAATATGTAACTTTTAAAACGTTTAATAATTTACAAAAACAAATATCACTATTTCATTTGCCTTAAAATGCTGTTAATTTTGATATAAAATTTGAAGCAAATCGGTTTAGTTTTGCTTTTACAAGCATACACTACATAATAAACTGTTACACAAAACTAAACAGTTATTACTAATTCATGTGAGAATATTGTTAAATAGGTTAAAAATAAAAATAACAAATGATTTCTCTGTTATCAAACATTTTTACTATGATCAATTAATTGCTTCCACAAGTGTTAACAACGGTGGTAAGAAGTAAAGGTATCATAAAAACGTAACGTTTTAAACATATTTGTTAAAAAGTCATAATAAAACGGATTCATAAAAATATAGTTTAAAAGAAAGATATATAAGCATACAATTATTGCTACTAATCTGTAACTATTAAAACAACATAAAACAATAATTACAATACAAATATAATGAAATAGATTTTGATAAGAATTTAGAGAAAAACCATATACAACATCGATATTTCCGATCATAGATTGAATCTGTTTTTTAATAAGTTGTTCAACATATTAGTAAGAATAAAAAATAGCATGCTCGATGTATATAGAACAGTTATTTAATAGTATTACTTTATGTATATATTTTAATACAGCATTTAATTAACAAAAAAACTGTCAGGCCACTATAAGGTGATGATTATTGTATACAGTAGTAAGTAAGAGGTTTTTATAAAACTCAACATCATTATTCAATGTAAATTTATTTCCGTATTTATGATAATAAAAAATATTTGAAAACACATAGGATAGGATTTAATTATTTACTTTTCCTTCCCCAAAATCAACCGATTTCCTTCATATTTGGTATAAAAATAATCACGCGATCAAAACACAGCGAGTGATATATTTTGTTTTAAGTTTTTCTTTCAATTAAAAAAGTTTGCATAAGACACTGGGACAAACAGCAATAACTCTAATACAAAGGCAGACGACAAGAAGTGCCCATCCCCGATGTCGCACAATAGGCCTAAGGGTAAGGGTTTTATTACGGTCATATGGTTTTGCCTCACTCTGGGCGTTCCAGAAGTATAGCGGTGTTCGGCGATACTGTATTGCGCTTGAAAGCCATCACCTCTTTTTTACTAGTCCATTACATAAAATGTGTAATTTATTTAAGCCATAAAATTGACTACACTTTGATAATAATGCGTACTTAGGACATAGTTGTGGATAAACAAAACTTGAGTAGCCTACTATAGTCAATGACTACTAGTATTGTTTATTTATTTTATTACATTCTAAAAGCAAAGGAGGCCTAGTAAGTGTCAACCTCCTTTCTTCGTTCGAAACATACTGACAACATATGCATACAAATCCATTAAGTCATGATGATTCTTTTTTATAAAAATGTTTTACATTTAATTCCTTAATCCTTAATGCATTTATAATTATTACCATAGCAACCAATTTAGGAAATTTATACATTTAAACAAATAATGAGAAAGCACTATTTCAATTTAGAGGTATCACCAAGTAGCGTACACTAATTTAACACAACTTACAAAATTAAAATTAGTAAGTTAAATGTCCATTTCAGAGGTATTACCAAGTAACTATTTTAACACAACTTACAAAATGAGGAAGCACAATGCCCACTTCATCGGTAACTTAACTTGACTAAACCCATAGACATATAGCTATTGAGTTTGAATTTACCACTGCCTATTTTATTACGTCGATTTCTTCTTCTGTATACATTTTTTTAAATTTAATTTTTGAAGTTAATACTTCTTTGGGTACGTTAGGTAGCTATGTTGGAAGTGGTTGGATGGGTATTTAGCGTCAAGTCACGCTGTACTCAACAATGTATGTGTACCTCAACTGACGCGAAGCAAAAGAGAGAAAGTTGCGCGCGCACCTTGTAGATAAGTATGTACCATCGATGTATAAACACACTGGATCGCTGGCTGCGTGTATTGAATACGGTCCGGCTGGCCTAGCCGCTTCCCCCTCCACTGGAGGGACAGCAACAACACGTGAAGCATTCAAACTTTCAAAGTTAATGCAACGCTCACAAATGTTTTAATTTATTTTGCTCAGCTTCAACAACGGCACCAAACATTATTTATAAAATAATCATTTTAATTTCTAAACAATATTTAATTGTTATACAGTATGTAACACTTATTTTTATAGTAAACTAGTGGACCCAGCAATGCTTCGCTATTGCTTGATTTAATTTAAAAGTTAGTAAAGTTATTCCATTGACTTAAGTGATCGAATTGTAAGCTCTCAGTGTAAGTTTTTTTCCAAAGCCAGTTTGTGTCTTAACTGTAAGTCGAATTTAAAAACTAATATTTTGCGGGTAGCAAATTAGATTTTCAACAAAATAGTATTCTTGATTTTTCCTTATCTCAAACCATAAGCTCACAAAATGACCGTAAACTTCAAATTTGTAAAAAAATCGTCCAAGTTTTTGTATTTCAACCATTTAGTCAACACGTTTATTCTAAACTCATTCAAAAGTGTTCCATAGCTTTTTTGTAGATAAAGGTTTAAAGAATTCATATATGCCAGTTTTGCAAGTAAACAAAATGATTGAAGTAAAATTAACAAAGTTATTAGCTCAAGGAACAAGCATCCTATTACTTTAAATGAGCAATTCTTGTATCTATCTTTGTTTGTATCTGTCGTGGATCTCGAAAACGGCTGTAACGAATTCAAAGAAATTTTGTGTTTAGGTGTAGTATTGATTTTTAAGTACACCCATATAGTTGTATTTCGTGTAAAAACGCTATTTTTTTAGAAAATCTAATTTAAAAGTTGAAAAATTTTAACATAGGGTCTTATGGGTTGCCATGTTGGTTACAAAATTACAACGAAATAGTAAATAAAGCAATCAAAACAGCTGTTTATAAACAATCCATGAGATTGAGTATTATCCTAAATCAGCTGTTACTATTACTATTAAAAAACAATCTAATTTATACTGTTTTAGCACGTTAGAATTAGAATAAATTGTTCTGATTTAACAATTTATTTTATAAAAAAAAGTAAACTTGGCAAAAATGGATAAATTCTAAAAGTCAATTTTGTAATATAGGCCTGGCTCATTTCTGAAACATAGTATTGAGGTTATGTTTACTACTGTATATTTAGTCCTGGTTTCAAAACATTAGTTGACAGAAGATAGTAGAACTAGGACTAAAATCGTAATGAAAGTTTCTCATGTTTCTAAAGCATGTATTTGAGGTTATAATTAATCTTGTAATTACCGTTAATATATTTAAGCCTGGTTTCATAATTTTACAAACCAATGTACAAACGAGCCAAATATTAACGAGATTCATTAGCGAATTTTCCAACTGCGAGCGAAGCGAAGCGTCCAGGGGCAGAGCCCCTAGTGTTTAGTAACGAAAGGAAAAAGTTCAACTTTAGGCCTATATAAAAAGTAGTAAACATTTTTTGTAATTTTTTTCATAAATGTAAAAAAGTTTCGTAATTTAGTTCTAAAATAGAACTGTATAAAAGTATTGATCAATCTCAAATTTCTTATTTTGAAAACACCAGTTTTTATGTTCCTACTACAAGACTGCTAACAAAACTAGGCCTGTTTTGAATAGTAATTTAGGAATACTATTTCCTCTGCCCAAAAATGACATATTATTATAAAAAAGTGTAGAGGATAGATCAAAGAATTGAACTGTATATAACAACAACAACGTGTATCACTGTCCATCTATCACGCTGCCCACCGCGGGTCTATCCCTCCAGTGGAGGGGGAAGCTCCACGCCGGCCGGCTCGTTTCTCGAACCTTTCAGACTACTCAGCGCGCAATCCAGTGTGTTTATACATCGATGGTATGTACTGTATACAGTATATACGGATATACTGGATATGCAGTGTTCATAAAGTCCCTTAAACCCCCTTTATTATTTTTGTTATTGAAAATAAGTTAACAAAACTTTGTATATATCTTGTGTTGCATAACAGGAAATTTTTTTTACATATCTGACAGTCTATGATGTTGGGGGCTAACAATTTCAAATATAAAGGTAGGTCATGTAATACTCCATTGAAAAGCTTATTTTAAAAGATAAACACAATGGCGCAAACTAGAGCTTAATATCTTACTTCGTTTCAAAATAATAGACAATCAAAGTTCTGGAAAATAACATACAACCTACTTATTCCTAATATCAAAAAATTAATAACATTATTTGATGTTATGATAACAATATCATTTTCCAGAACTTTGTCCATTACTTTGAAACGAAGCAAGATACTAAAAGCTCTAGTTTGTGCCTTTCTCTTTTAATAAGCTTTTCAATGGTGTATTACATGACCTACCTTCATATTTGAAATTGTTAGCCCCCAAAATCATAGAGTGTCAGATATGTAAAAAAAGTTCCTGTTATGCAACACAAATATACAAAGTCTTATTAACTTATTTTCAATAACAAAAATAATAAAGGGGGTTAAAGGGACTTTATGAACACTCTGATACAATTTAGAGTGTACAAATAAATATACTGTGATGCTTGTTATAAATTCGTGTTTTCGTATATGTTATAATAATATTAATATTTTCATATACTTTTTACTTATTGTAAGTGTGTGAATATTCAAAATAATTTGCAACATAAAAAAGTGAGTAGGGTATTTAATTAAAAAGAATAGTAATTCGATTTTTTACGATTCAGTATTTATGAGCAAAAATTCTCGAAACTTTACGACAAAGAAGTATTAACTGTTGGCCAGTCCCGTATGGACTGCCTATGTTTTACTTTTTCACTATACTATAGTACAATGATCGCAAAAAAATCGATGTTGAGATTTTGTGGAAATATCCGTTTTGGGACCCCTGAGTCCAAAAAAGTGTTTTTTACAAAATGTCTGTCTGTATGTATACAAAGCTAGAGAGAAAACTATTCGATCGATTTCAATCAAATTTGCACCAGACATGTCAATTAGGTCTATATAGATGCACGAAAAATGGTTTTGAAATTTTAAAAAAAAAAACCCTCTTTTTTGCCAAAACAACCCCAAAAAATCAGTTATTATTTTTTATAAAAAACAACGGCTCTAACGATTTTGATAAAATTTGGCTTATTTGTAGCCCTTAATGTACCCTATCATATGCAAAAAACCGTATATTTGAAAAATACTCGTTTAGCTAGTAATAATAATAACGGATTTTTTTGGGTTTTTTGACCGAAAAAGAGGTTGTTTTTCAAAACATTTTTTCATGCATCTATACAGGCCTAATTGACGTGTTTGGTGCAAATTTGCTCTAAATCGATCGAATAGTTTTCTCTCTAGCTAATAATAATAATAATAATATTTATTAGTTAATCTCCTACTTTAATATCAGCTCTCTTATATTTAAATGAAATGATAGGATTTTTTTAAGTTTGAACCTTCAGCTGCTACATTAAACAGCTGGTTTACATTAGTAGGTGTGTAAACCAATGCAGACGAAATAAAAAAAGCAAAGCGTACCGCATATCGATAGTTTGTATATTAGTTCGCACCTCATCCAAAAAGTGTTCGGTGCGCCTAAAGAAGATTTCACTTCAAAATTGTTTGAAATTATCACATCAGATGTTAATGGCAATCAAGTGAGCTGTGTATTTTTAAGGAAAAATTACACATCTTTAGTAGCAAGAAAGTAATCATCCTATTTACAGTTAATGAAGGTTTCGTTTTTGAAGTTATACTTCTTTGCGCCAGTTGTAATCGGGATGGGGTTTCGGTCGAGAAACCGCGTCACGCGTTAGGATTAAAATCCGGAAAGTGCCTTTTTATACCTTTCTTCGTATATTCGCTATATTCGTATACTTTCCTATACTTCAAAACGTCGGATTGATTTGAAACTTTGCACGCTTATCAAGGACCGATGACAATGCAATATTAATTTTGTTGGGTGTAGTAAGTGAGCACTGATCATGGTCCCCAGAACACGACGTGATTTTCACCCCCTTCAAAACGTCGGATTGATTTGAAACTTTGCACACTTATCAAGGACCTATGGCAATGCAATATTAATTTTGTTGGGTGTATTAAGTGAGCACTGATCATGGTCCCCTGAACACGTTTTCGGCAGTCATTAAAGATTTTATATGCAGGGTGATTCACGACGATATGCAGAAACTTCGGGAGCTCATTCATTTTGTTGGGTGTAGTGAGTGAGCACTGATCATGGGCCCCAGAGTAACTGTGACCAACCAAACAGATGCAACGATAGTACAGTATTCATAAGCGTATGTAACAAAGAAGGAAAAAATGGGATATTAATTTTAAAATATGAATTCAATTGTTGGTTAGTGTTTTTATAAAAGAATAGGCTATCATCTACAAAATAGTAGGGCTACTCTAAGTTACGACTAGTTTTTCCCAAAATATATTAAATCAATAATAGGTCTACTTGTCTATACCATTTAATGGCCAAAGAAGTATAACTTCCACCGTCTGGTCCGACGCGGACCCAAATTTGTATTTATTTTTATAAAATTATTATTATTCTATTTAGGCTAATTTGTCCTAAAACTAAAATTTTTGGTAAAGTTTCGGTAAGGCTGAAGGAACAGAACTCAGATAGTCTGACTTCTCCATATCGCCAGCCAAGATACATATTTCTAAAAATATGTGCTCGCGTGTATGTAGAGACTGTTATTTGTTGGTATTTTGTGTTGTATAGTGTTGAATGTTTTTAATTGTGTTTTTTATCACCCGACGAAGGACGAACTAAAATTTCCGTAACACGTGTTGTGATATACATGTAAATTGAAGGAAATGCTTCACAAAGGGATTGCTGGCGGGTAAGTAACAACATAAAAACAGTTCTCCGGTTTGTTTATAAAACTTCTACAACATTGAAAAGTCAACGGCTTTTATATTCAAAACTTTCAGTAGGCAGAAGTTCCCTATTATTTGCTTGATAATTTGCTTTCAATTTTTGTTTATAAATATATAGCCTGTTTACTTAGATTATGCATGTGTTTAAATTATGTAATAATTCAGTTAGCTGGGCGCTCGTAATCCATTGATTATTTCACGCGCATATAGACTATTTGAAAAAAAAACTACCTTTTTATTTGATTCACTGGTAAACACTAACTAACAATCATCGTTTACATAAACCCGAGTCACAGCTTACGATTTTTAAGCCTAACCTAAAAGTTATCGTCATTGGGTGTACTATACTTTCACCCAAGTTTTTGTCGCAGTTCCTTGCGCTTGAACGCCCATTGTCCACAAGAACACTGTTGTGGCTCCATTGTTAGAGAAAGTGGTTGTATATAAACAAAATTACATTGTCAGCACCACATAATATACTTCGCAATTATGAAGCTGGTAAGTCTTAATAGCTCTAGTATCTAAAAGTATATCATAACATAGAACTACTTTGTTAGAAATAATATAAACATAATTAATTTAAACTGGTAAATAAAATTACGGAGTAATTATAATATATATGTGCCTTTAACATACTAATATTATTATATCAGTCTAAAAGGTATTGTCTCAAGTTGGTGAGAAATGTATTATAATTTACAAATAATTTAAAAGAAATTGTTGGCCTATAAATAGTTTAAAAAATGCTGTTTGTTTATAAAAAAAGTAAATGTGTGCGGTCGTGGGACCACCACCACCACCGTCAGGAACGAAGTTCATCACGCCCTTTCTTCAATTATTTTACCAGCCTTAACAGCAACATACACACTTACACACATAATTTAATCTTTCAATTGCCGTTTATTATTAGATTGTTTTATATACAAATATTTACTGTTTCCAAACGATTAATGTTATTGTTATTATAATAAAGGTGTAGAATTAATTATAACATCAAAGCTAAGATTGTAAACACAGTTAAATGTCCATTCATTGTAAATACATTCAATAAACATAAAATGTTGGTTCATCCGTCTAGACCTAAAACCTAAAATTATTGTGTGTATGTTTAGTTTATTTTACCTGTCTTAACGGCATCACACATACAATAAATTTAGTTAAGGCCTAAAATTTCAGCCCTTGACTATAATATCTGAACTACGCCGGACGGAACCGATCGTCTCTTAATTTAAATTGATGGACCAAAACACATGTTTCTTGAATGCATTTACATTCATTGCCATAGCAACCAATTTGGTAACGCTTTTTTCGTTACTCGTATTTTATATTTGTCATTGTCATAGCAACCAATTATTATCAAAAAAATTATGAAATGTAAATTGTTTCATCGGTTTACTTATAAGATCGCTTTTGCAGTTTTTTTAGTTTTAGGTTAAAACCCGATTGATGTCTATTTCTGGAGATCTACCCGGCCGATGTTAGTGCAGTT
>JAGFPH010002037.1:209168-220381 GCA_018207615.1 Philaenus spumarius
AAAAAAATTATGAAATGTAAATTGTTTCATCGGTATACTTATAAGGGCATATTTTCAGTTTTTTTTTAGGTTAAATCCATGTTGATTCCTATATCTGGAGATCAACCTTTTTTTGTTTTTTTTTTTTTATAAGAAAGAGAATATTATCTTTGTTATACAAAATGTATGAAAAGTAATTTCTATTTCATTCACACAAATGTGTAGGTCATTCGTACACTTATGAGGCGGTATATTTATAAGGGCAGTTTTTTAATTTTTTGGTTCTAGATTAAAACCCTATTTATTGAAATCTACCTGGTCGATGTTGGTGCGATTAGAATGAATGAAAATGTTGTGATTATTATAAACAAATTAAGAAATGTAATTTTTATTTCATCGGTATATTTTTATAAGGGTACTTTTAGATTTATTTGGTTTTAGGTTAAAATCCTATTGATAAATATCTCTGAAGGTCTACCTGGTCGATTTTAGTGTGGTTTGTTTTAAATCAAAGAAAATGTTTTCATAAATATCAAAAAATATTAAATATCATTTTTATTTCATCAGTACATTTATAAGGACACTTTTTGAGTTTTGTTGGTTTTAGGTAAAAACCCTATTTCTGGAGATCTACCTGGCCAATTTTAGGGTTTATTGGTTTATTTTAAATGAAAGGGAATATTGTCATTATTATCAAAATGTTATGAAAAGTAATTTGTATTTCATCGGTATATAAATTTACTTTTTGGGGGTACTATATTTTTAGATTAAAACCCTTATTGAAGATCTACCGTCCCCATATTAGTTCTGATTATTTGAAATAGAAAGAGAATATTGGTATTATTATTAAAAAGTTATGAAAAGTAATTTGTACTTCATCCTTATACTTGTAAGGACAATCTTTGGGGTTTTTGGTTCTGTGACCCTTTCCCAAGAAACGCTTCTTGCTTGGAGTATTTCACAAACACTTTTTGTTGTATTAAAAATACCTCCAATGTTTAGTTTTATATTTTTATTAATCTCATTGAAATAGTGATAAGTGAGCAAATCGGGCAGTATTTGCTTAGGATTCAAAAATAAATGTATGAATAATTTCATTGTTCTTATTATAGTTAACAAGAAATTACAAAATTAAATGAATATTTTATCTTAAATCATAATGCTTTATTAAAGTAATATTTGGCAAACATCGCACCATCCAAGTTAAAATTGTTGACCACTCGAAGCGAGGTCTCCGTTTTAACTCGACCGTTCAGCATTTCGTCTGTGTGTCTGTTTGTTTGTGTGTCTGTCTGTCTCACGATTACGGCCAAACGCCTTGACCGATTTTGATGATTTTTTGCATGAATGTTCCTTATTCCTAGGCTGAGCCATGTATATATACGGGTTTTTCCATTTCTCATTTTTAACCCCTTAAATAAAATAAAAATGGCGGCCGGACCGTTTCTCTCAGATTACAAAGCCAGTTTGTGGCTTAACCGTAAGTCGAATTTAAAAATTAATAGTCTAACATTTTGCCAATTAGCAAAACAATTTTGCGAAATTAGATTTTCAACAAAATTGTATTCTAGATTTTTTTCCGTATCTCTAACGGTAAGCCCACAAAATGGCCGTAAACTTCAAATTTGTTAAAAATCGTCCAAGTTTTTGTATTTTCAACCATTTTTTTATACGTTTATTCTAAACCAATTCAAAAGTGTCCCATAGCTTTTTTGTAGATAAAGGTTCAAAAAATTCATATATGCCAGTAAAAAAATGATTGAAATAAAATTAACAAAGCTATTAGCTCAAGAAACAAGCATGTTCAGTAACGAAAGGAAAAAGTTCAACTTTAGTCCTACATATAAAGTAGTAAACATTTTTTGTATTTTTTTTCATAAATATAAAAAAGTTTCGTAATTTAGTTCTAAATAGAACTGTATAAAAATATTTATCAATTTCAAATTTCTTATTTTGAAAACACCAGTTTTTATGTTCCTATTACAAGACTACTAACAAAACTAGGCCTGTTTTGAATAGTAATTTAGGAATATATCCTTTGCCCAAAAATTACATATTATTATAAGAAAGTGTAGAGGATAAATCAAAGAATTGAACTGTATACTTGTAAATTATTATTTTATAAAAGTATTTGACTTAGCTTTACTTGAAATACAAAATGAGATGAAACAAATGAAACCTCGCGGCGATAAAAGACATAAAAAATGACCGTTGGACAGCATGGGAAGTGTTGTGTGTGTACATGGGTTGAGATCACTATCACGACGCTTTAACATCGTTTGTTTTCATTATTTCTAATATTGGAATAAGATATGGAACATTGTTAAGTTTTAGTTATTTAAGTATGTAAATATTTAATTCTATGTTTTCCCTCAATAACGCGATATTTGTAGCTACCTTACGCAGTATTAACCTACATAAAACACAATGCCCCCTAAAAGAAAATCTTTAGCAGTTAAAGCTCAAGAAAAGAAAAAAACGAGAACTAGAAACCCCGGAATTACGGGAATTGCAAAATAATGTTTCACTGGCTAAACCTTGTGCTTACTTCCTTACTGGCACACTATTTTTAACCTAAGCTCTAAACCACATTTGTTATTTCAACAAGCGAGGTCTACTGTTCACAGAACTACTAGTAGTAGAGTATTTTATTATCTTTAGCCTATCACTTATGGAAATTAAAACCAGTTAAATATTAAACACAAACATTTTAAGAAATGTATTTTACAAATGTACATCTAGTCTATAATGATAATATTTTCCTTAGTAGACACTGTAAATTTTGACTTGTAATTACATTTATTTTTACCTGTATTGTAATGCTAGTGGCGTCTCGTGTTATAGTTTCGCTGGTTCATTGAACCTCCAAGCAAATTGCTTTAATAACGAAATATTTTATTGACTAAAAATATTTAGTACTGGGTTTCATAAATCCAATAATATAGAGTGAAAAGTTGTTAAAATACGACAAGGAGTTACAACGTGCGGCTCTAGATTCTGCTTTTATAACGACTGCGCAGTGTGTAATTTATCAGATAAATACCTTTAATAGTAGTCGATACAACTCCTATAATTTTTAGATAGGCTACAATACAACGCTGTTTCGCCGTTCACAGCCGGCTTCATCAGGTGTAGGAACCTAAATAAATCGCATAACAACACTGAACAGATACAATAACACGACACAAAAAACATAATCAAATTTATCGGAGGCTAGCTCTTCGTTAAATGTTAAACTGATTGTACACTGGCGTGGCCACGGCATAGTTTGCCTCCCGTTCGGAAGCACATGAATCAGTTTACATTTACAGTTACAATCAGTTTAACATAAAATAACGAAGAGCTAGCCACAGATAAATTTGATTATGTTTTTGTGTCGTGTTATTGTGTGTGTTCAGTGTTGTTAGGTTCCTACACCTGGTGAAGCCGGCTGCCAACGGTAACACAGCGGATAGTGTGTCTACAAATTACATCGACTACTATTGAAGAAATTTATCTGTAATATATACATATCAGCAATTCAGAAACCGAATCAATTTTGTAAACCACGAGGTCTTAAAAAGAATATAATAAGTAATTTATCCATTGTGGGAAGACAAAAATACCAAATATTTTCGGAATTAGGGTTTAATAATTTGTTTGCAAGTGGTCTAAAAAAGACAAATTATAAATAATAATTATTAAAAATTTATATTTTGCTACCCTGGCACTTTCTCTCTATATGTTATACAACATCTGATGAGTGACTGTGTCGTTCGTTCTAAAACAAAATTAACATTTTTGACAAAAGGGGTAAAAGCGGGCAACGTTTTTTGTAATCCTCTCTTCCTTAGGTTCCCAAGTCCACGCAAATAAATCGTTCAAGACAATATTTTACAATATAAGAAAGTAAACTTCTTCCGAAGTTCATTATGAATTATGAAAAACGTAAATTATAATGAGATAAAAATAAAATGTTTTTATAACTCCTAAACAGTAGTAGCAATGAATACAGTTCATTGGTAGTAGGCTACACCCAGTGAAAACACAGACAGGACTGACTAAATAAAGGCTGGCTCTAATCCCTTGTATGTGAGGTTTTCGCATGTGAGTCAAAGGAATTTGCATGTATTTTTTTTCGTACAGATTAGATGTATTTCTTTTATAATAACACTAGCTGGCCCGGTCCGGCTTTGCACGGAAAGACAAATCAAATTTAAATGTATAGTTACCAAAAATATATATCAATAAATATATTATACTATGTATTTCTTATGCGGATTTTTAGAAACTTTGTCCTTCCCCCCCCCATTTCGTTTTTTTAAAATTCCTTTCTTAGCGATCACCTACGGCCCTAAAGGAAACTACATACCAAATTTCATTCCAATCCGTTCTTTGGTTTTTGAGATTTCGTGACGAGTGAGTCAGTGAGTGGTATTTGGATTATATATATACTAACCCACAAACACAATTTTAAATATTTTAAAACTACCATCAAAAATTTAATAATGAACTTAAAGTAAAAATCTGAATATTACCAACACCCTTCAAATTAACCTAACCTCTAAATTCATAACAGTTAAACTAGTATGAAATATATTCAAATATATTTGAATAACGAAATTTGGATAAATTTTTATAAAAAAATTTAAATTCAAAAATAGGCCTATGATCATGTCAACAGACGTCATAGGTTATACGCGAGGAATAATTCATTAATAATTTTAATTGTGCCTCGGTCGTCACGCTATTATAGATATACCGTACGTGTGTAAAGGTGCGACGCCAATTTAGATTGACTTATTAATTTCCATGGGCGACAAAAAACGTGCAATACCATGACTTAATTTGCACGTGTCTTAATTTGTGCCTTGGCTAATATATGATTTATCATTGATTTTCCATTAAATTATCATCAGAAATGATTTTATCGAAGCTAATTTTGTTTTTCTATTTAATCAGATTTTACACTGTGCTCTACTATTCGGCTGCATTTCAGTAATGTACGCTAGACCCAGGTACATCGCGATACCATTGGACGATCTAGAAGTGTTACAAATAGCAGACATAAACTCACCTGATTCTCAACTGATACGTCTACCTCGTCGTACATTGGATCAACAGTCTGAACAAGACAGTCGTGTAGAGAGACAAGCCCACGGCCACGATGATGATCACGTCGACTACGGAGCACACACAGGCCATCATGGTGCATTTGGATGGTACGCCGACTTCCCCGTATTAAAGCATTGATGTTCTACATTGTCTTATAATTTTGTATATTAAATTGAAGTAAAGTTTCTTTATGTAAAAAGATGTTTATTTAATCATGTCAATAAAAAAATAATAGCTTGAGAGTATCTGTAGAGAGGTAGGTAATGGAAGATAATACACGTAGGCCAGGCCCGTGCGCAGGATTTGCTCGTGAGGGGGGGGGGGGGGTATCACTTTTCCTAAAAAAGAAAGTACATTCAAACAAAACTATCAACAAGTGGGTGTACATAAAATATGACATTAAATTTTAAGATTACAGTCATATACATTTTAAAGTTATTTTTGTAGTACTTAAAGTGAAGGTATAAAACTTGAAATGAACTAGGGCCTATTCTATACTAGTACTAGTTGTTGTGCCCGTTCTTCGCACGGGTTGAACTAAGGTTTTCATAAATAAAAACAAATAATACTAATGAACAATTTATTTTTAAATATTATAATTAAACCTAAGTTAAAACTTTAAAGCCCCTTTGGATTTGACAATAATTTTAAATGCTTTACTTTTGAAACACTTCCTTATAATAAACAACATTCGCTGTGCGACCCAGTGGCTGAAGAATGTTCAGACTGTCTGAACAGCTCACTCTGGAGCAGGCCACGTAGAACTGGCCATGGGAGAAGCAGTCTTCTTTTAGGTTTACTCCGACCGTGCTTCAGAGACTGTCCTTGACCCTTGAGAACTGTCATGGCAAAACAAACTCTTACCGGAAATTGGATTCTTTTGAACTGAAAGGGCATGTCAGTTGGAATTAATGGTATTCGAGGGATAAAAACAGATTCGCCTTTTCCACATCCAGTCAGAATAACCACCTCAATTATAGTATTTTTAGGGATTTAACAATCAATCTTGTTCCATTGCACAGTTTTGGTGGATGGAGGACTCAATTGCATAATCGGTGCTCCAACTTTAAGTATAAGGTTGTGGTCGGGCATTCCTGATGGATTTAGTGTGTTAAGAAATTCTATAGGATAGTGGACTGCATCTTCTATTTCAACAATGGAATCAAGGGACTTATAATTTCTTGTCTCACTCGAAAACTGTTGAAAAAGCAGGTTGTTGATTTCGGCTGGTATTTCATTATTGGGAGTTAAAATGGCTTGCTCACTTAACCAAGTCAAGTCTTGTTTAAGATATTTTTGATGTCAGGGTAAACCGTCTCAATTATAAATTTTAAATCAGAGACTACTGTACAGAGTTTTTAGGTATTACTATTTTTCCTTCATTGTTTTCTTCAAAATCGCCATCTCCTATCGTCAGCAGTAGATTTGCAAACTCTCCTGCATTCTTATCTCCTTTCAAGTGGATTCTCTGTTAACTGTTAGTGATATTACCTCAGTTTTTTTCCAAAGGTAGGAGGATTTGATGCAGGTATTCACCTCGTCAGCTCGGGTTCCATGGGGTACAACAGGAAGGGTTTGCCTTAAGTCTCCGGTAAGCAGAACAGTTGCATCCCCCATGAGACTGTCGTTGTTTCGTACATCTTTTAACGTTCTATCCAGAGCTTCAACGGCACCCTTGTGGGACATGGTACTCTCGTCCCACACTATTAATCTACAATCTCGTAGAACTGCAGACATGTCGCTTTGCTTCGAAATATTACATAACGGAGACTCGTTGTGGTTGAGGTTCAATGGAAGTTTAAAAGTAGAGTGGGCTGTTTTCCCCCCTTCCAAAAGTGTGGCTGCAATCCCAAATGAAGCAAAAGCAACTGCAATATTTTTCTCTGATCTGACTTTGGCAAGTAGTAAGTTTAGGAGGAAGGTTTTCCCAGTTCCTCCGGGTGCGTCAAGAAATAATAATTTACCAGTGTTGGAAGTTATTGATGAATTAACTATCTCGTCACCGCTCTTTGGTCATCATTCAGTTTCCTTGTGTTTGTTTTCGCTGTGTTTGCAAGTTCTGCAGTGTCATAAGCCAGCTCACGGACGTAGTCTCTGTTGATGTAGTCTAATACATTACCAGACACCTCAGGCAGACCGTAGTTATTAAGACGTTGGCCGCCCATTGAAAGGAGTAAGTCCTCAATAAATGCCAAAGAATAATTACTTATAAGTCCAGTAAGGTGCTGTACGTTTATGCCTTCACATTCCTTCTAAATTTGACGTCTTAAGTCCTCAGATAAACTCTCTTGGTGCTTTTGCCAAAGAAGGAGAGGGTTCGAAACCTGGCAGAACACAATCATCATGGCGTAGAGCAGACGGATCTTACTGGGAGAGCTGCTTCTTCAAGCGCGTGGTCCCAGTGTATGTCATCCTCGAGCAGACCAAGTGCGCTGCAAGCAGCCTTGAAGGTTGGATGCACTGTATATCCAACAGTCTTAAGATATTCAAATGATGATGGCCTTCTTAATTCATGTAATAAAAGCCGTAGATTGTAGCACTCAACATTGTTTGGGTGAACTGTGTATACTCTGCCCAAAACATGGTCTTTTTTATCCCTATTTGACCGGGGACAGGAACTCTTTGCTTTCGTCTTATAAACTTGTTTGATTTCCAGACATAGTATGCTGGGACCTCACTGTAAAGAAGACCTCTGGCAAAATCATCATGCTGACACAACTCAAAAAATCCCAAAAGAGTTGTGTTAGAGGGTTGTTTATTCTGTAATTTACATTTTCTGACGTGAAATACACTCTTTGCCCATTTTCAAGATGAACAGCAAGATGAAATACCGGGGGACCGTTCATGTATAGGAAAACAAAATATTCTCCAAGCAGCTTCAGAGTTGCTAATGTAGCGACCTGTTTCATATTGAGTCACTTCGTCATGTTGGTCATTTAGAGTGAAAACCGCCTGGTCACTGCTTTTATTGACATATTTACACACGTATTTTATAGATTTCACTGAATTGCAAAATTTAACATTTATGTGAGCATTGAATATGCGGACAGGACAGGGTTGTATGGTACCACCCAACTATTGTCAACAGTCACGTTGTTAATTTTGACAGTATGTCTGCCATCACTCGATGCTCGACTGTGGTATTTCAAATAATCGTCATCCCCAGTCTGAGTCTCTTTAAGAAGTGGCCGCGGGTATTGTTTCCTGCACGACCCCTTATCCATACATGGTGACTTATTGTTAAATGTACCACAGGGACCATGAATCATTGAGGATTTCACAATGTCATGAAGTTTTGGGTCTGTTTGGTGGTTTACGATTTCAGCACATATGACATCATCGATTTTGTCTGGCTTTATTTTATTATTTAGCCAAAGAAGAATATGGGTATGTAGTAGTCCTCTTTTTTCCCACTCGATGGTGTACATAAAACATAAGTTTGGTCCAAAAATGTTAGCTCTGGTGAATAAATCTATCATGGTTTTTACTTTAAGGTGAAAAACACGGCTAATCAGATCATGGCGGTCCTGAGGCTTTTGCTTCATAAACAGGGCTTCATTTATTTCATCCCACTTTGGATTATACGTATGAAGCATGTTAAAACATTTATTGTTTTAGGGATGTTTCAACCCTTAGGGCTAAATATTTTAAAATCCTATCTTAGTGCGCCTCTATCTCTTATCTCTAGCGCCTATGAGCAATATGTGTACCAAATTTCACGTTCCTTGGCGGTACCTATTAAATTAAGATTTACAGTTATAGGGGTTGTTACTAAATGTTCACCTCTTAGCAGAACGTGATAAGATGTAAAACTGGTTGATTTTTTTATATGTATCTTGTAAGAAATAAATGTACAGAATTTCAGCTTTTCAGCTTTAAGCAAAGTATAAAAATAAATATTTATTATTTAAGTGGTTGTTTCTACATTACCAACCCTTAACAGAAAGTAATAAAATTTGAAACTGCTTTATTTATCTGTGTGTTGTGTATCTTGTAAGAAATATTTACAAAATTTCAGCTCTCTAGCTTAAGGAAAGTATACAAATTTATATTTATTGTTTTTAGGGGTTGTATCACATTTTCACCCCTAGCAGCATGTAACGAAATGTAAAAGTGGTTTACTTTTTATATGTATCCTGTAACAAATAAATGTACAACATTTCAGCTTTCTAGCTTTAAGGAAAGTATAACAAACACTATTTATTGTTTAGGGGTTGTTTCAACCCTTAAATGGAAAATATTTTAAAAACTTTTTTGTGCTTCTCTAACGCCTATGAGCAATATGTGTACCAAATTTCACGTTCCTAGGCGGTATGGGGTTTGACATATGTAACAAACAATATTTATTGTTTTAGGGGTTGTTTCAACCCTTAAAAGATAAATATTTTAAAATCTATTCATAGTTCGCCTTTAGCACCTATGAGCAATATGAGTATAAATTTCACGTTTATAGGCGGTTTTTAAATAATATTTATAGTTTTAGTGATTGTTAAGCCTACTACATTTTCACTTAGCAGAACGTGACAAATGTAAAATTGGTTTATTTTTTTATATGTATTTTGAAAGAAAGAAATGTACAAAATTTCAGCTTTCGAGCTTTAAGGAATGTATAAAAAACAATGTTTATTGTTTTAGGGGTTGCTTCAACCCTTCAAGGAAAAATATTTTAAAATTATTTCTTAGTTCGCCTCTAGCTCCTATGAGCAATATGCGTACCAAATATCACGTTCCTAGGCGGTATTCAGTTAATATTTATAGTTTTAGGGGTTGTTACTACATTTTCACCCTTTAACAGAACGTCACAAAATGTAAAACTGATTTACTTTTTATATGTATCGTGTAAGAAATAAATGTAAAAAAATTTAGTTTGTTACCTTTAAGAAAATTATAACAAACAATACTTATTGTTTAGGGGTTGTTTCAACCCTTAAATTTCAAATATTATGAAATTCTTTCTTAGTGCGTCTCTAGCGAGTATGAACAATATGCGTACCAAATTTCACGTTCCTAGGAGGTAGGACTTTTGAGATATATAACAAAAAATGTTTATTGTTTTGGGGGTTGTTTCAACCCTTACAGGCCAATTATTTAAAAGTTCTTTCTTAGTGCGGCTCTAGCTCCTATGACAAATACGTTTACCAAATTTAACATTCCTAGGAGGTAAGGTTTTTGATATATGTATCAAACAATATTAATTGTTTTTGGGGTTGTTTCAACCCTTGCAGGCCAAATATTTTAAAATTATTTCTTAGTTTGCCTCTTGCCCCTGTGGCAAATACATGTACCGAATTTTACATTTCTAGGAGGTAAGGTTTTTGAGATATATAACAAACAATATTTGTTGTTTTATGGGATGTTTCAACCCTTTTAGGCTAAATATTTTAAATTCCGTTGTTATTGTGCCTCTAGTGCCTATGATCAATATGTGTACTAAATTTAAAGTTTCTAGGTGGTAAGATGAATATCATAATGAAAATTTTTTAGTTTTTCTATTTACATCACACCGTATACACATACCAAATTTCAGCTCTCTACCTACATGGGAAGTTGGAGAATTAGTGATGAGTGAGTCAGTGAGCCAGGGCTTTGCCTTTTATAGATATAGAGATTAAATCCTACCTACACCTTTATTATAAAGAAAACAATCTTCTATGATTATGTGTATAGAAGGTTCCAACTGGGTTGGCGTGTGGAGCACGCCGGGGTTTCCCCTAGTCTTTCAATAAATTAATGAGTCGGGGTACAGAAAAAACTCGTTTAGCCTAATATTGCATCCACACAGACTACAACATCAAGATGAACGTTTAGTCCAGTCAATCCATTCGAACTAAAATCCATTGTTTGTCAATTTTCGCTTATGGTGGAACGCAAGTAATTTTTCAATCGGAGCAATGTTGAAAAAGAGCGTTCATTCGTTGATGTCATTACTGGTAACGTAGCCATTACTAGTAAGATTTGATGAACATTAGGAAAAGCCTTTACATTGCAGATGTCAAGAGCTTGGATGGAACTGTTGATTTTCTTACCCGAAATCAGTCTTCGCCAAAATTCCACTTCATTGAGCCTTACACTTCAGAAGAATCGTCATGCAAAATCGTGGTGTATTTTTCAAATAATTGGTTGCAGGCTTCTGCAACTAG
>JAGFPH010002038.1:0-26139 GCA_018207615.1 Philaenus spumarius
TGCTTTAAAAACTGCGTAGAATGCTTTTTTAAAAATGAAAATCGAACGACGCATTCAAAAGTTATCGTTGTTTAAAAATTCACAAATTTTCGTTTTTTGGTATTTTAACAAATAAACTCATTTTTAAGCGTTTAAAATTCAAACTAAGCGGGAAGTTCTATGGTTGGCCTGCACGGTCAACCAATTACCAGATTTTTTTTAAGATATGAGTAATATAATTAACACAATACATGAATAACATATTAATATAATTTTTCTTTGTAGCAAAAACATACTGTAAACAGAAAATGCAAAATTGAAAGTGTTTGGTAATAATTATAGTAATTAAAACAGATGTTAATCTCGTTATTTTGTTTTTATTTTTTCATTTCCAGCATCAGTTGTCTCCCATGAAATAGTTTTCTTGTGTAATAGATGTTTACAAAGATCATACATTTTTTTTTATTGGAATGAAACCATTAGGATAAGCCTTTTGGGTAGTAACCCGTAACTAAGTTCTGTCGGTGTTTCTTAAATCTAATGTATATATTTGAAGAACAGCAATATAATAGATTTCCCACAGCTAATAGATTAAGTAAAACACAATATTTGTAAAATTTTTAATTCAAAACCGTAGTAGTGGATTTGTATTTTGGCTCATTAATTTTTTATAATTGATCCAGTTTTCCTGTACATTGGAAATATGTGAATCCCGTTTCAAATAAAATTATAATTAAATGACACTATGTTATTTTAAATATTTATCAGAGTGGTGAAATTTAAAATATATTTGTCGTTCGTCGCATTAGCGCCTTCACATTAATACTACAGCTCAATTAAATTTTGTCAATATTAACCCTACCTTTCAAACAGGAACTGCATTATGTTCGAATGTACTACCGATTTACAGAGATTTAAACATTTACAGAGACAATGAACATTTTACAATTTACAGCTACAGAGAAATGGAATACCAAAATTAAATGTATAACTTAAAAAAAAAAAAACTAATGCATAAACATAAACTGTGGTTTATAATTTTAGGTCCAATAGGTATATTTTCGAAATAACCAATATTATTTCAAAACTTTATAAACGGAACAAAAAGACGTCTCAGTTAAATACAAATGTATAATGAACTAGCTGACCCGTACGGCGTTGCCCGTGGTGGTTGGTATTTTCAGTCTTTTTAACATAATTTTATTCTTTTTAAGTGTTCAGTCAGTGAGTGGTATTTGGCTTTTATATATAGAGATCTTAAATAATAAAAGCACTATTGTCATAATAATAAAAGATCTGAAATTATGATTTTAGTAACTTTGATCCCCCCAAAACCCTCCTAAATTTTCGAAATTTTTCATACCCTTTCTTTGTGAGCACCTATGGCCCTAGAGGAAGCTACATAACAAATTTAATTTAAATCTGTTCGGTATTTTTGAAGAAATCATGATTTAATAACTTTAATCCCCCAAACCCACTAAAATTTCGAATTTTTTGAAACCTATTCTTAGCGAGCGCCTATGGCCCTAGAGGAAGCTACATACCTAATTTCATTCCAATCTGTTCTGTAACTTTTTGAGAAATCGTGATTTAGTAATTTTTACACCCCAAATCCCCTAAAATTTCCAAATTTTTTAAAACCCTTTTTAAATGAACACTTATGGCCTATAGGAAGCTACATACCAAATTTAATTCCAATCCGTTTAGTAGTTTTGAAGAAATCGTCATTTAATAACTTTAATCCCCCCAAACCCCCACTAAAATTTCGAATTTTTTCAAACCCTTTCTTAGTGAGCACCTATGGCCCTAGAGGAAGCTACTTACCAAATGTCATTTCAATCCGTTCGGTAGTTTTTGAGAAATCGTGATGAGTGAGTGGTATTTCGCTTTTATATATATAGATATCAATGAAAAAAATGCATAATAATATTGTATTAACTGTCGAGTAGTTTTATGATTATAAGTTTTTACTAAAACATATATTATAAAAAATGTATACATCAATCCAAATTTTTCATAAAAGACCGAATTCTCTTAAAATGCAGCAATAGCTTTAGTGTTTAAAATGGGATCTTATCAGACTTCCATTTTATTTGCTAAACCATGCATGTAAACATTTTAAGGCATAGTATTCTAGTAGTAGTAAGGAAATGAGAGTCCAAGCACAGGCCCAAAGCAATGCCGTTGTCAAACTTACTTTAAATATAATAAACATTTCTTGTAGAATTTTCATTTGAACCATCAAAATTATTTAAAGAATTAGTAAATTAGATTTAGAAATCTCAAGCACATTGAGTAAATAAATTTTTTTAATTTCCAAGCACCTTATGTACATTTAGTTATTGGGTCGTTTGTATAATGAAAGCAGTTTGTTTAATTAAAATATTAGTTCATTTTACAACACATTTAGTCTTTTATACGATAATTCAAAAAATGCGAAAGAAATAACTTTATAGGAATAAAACGAATATTCTCTGTTAAATACTTTATTATTTTCAGCAATATTTTTTTGGATTTAAATATATATTTTCATTATATTATTGTATGAATTACTGAAGAAATTCAGTTATACATCATTTAGCTATATTTATTCCAACTAGATTGCCAGAATTTACGGAGATCTACAATAACTTTTTCTAGGTTTATATAAAGTTCAATTATAGGCTACTACATTTAACTGTCTTTCTTAAATGTTATCGTATTTTAATATATACTAGAGGAGACCCCTGCATGCTCCGCACGCCACCCCCCCCCCCTCCACCACCACCCCAACTCCCTGTTGGAACCCGTTGTGTAGTCAGCAAGGTTCAGGTCTACACTTAAATAAAAACCTAACCTACAAATTGTAAATAATAATAATTGATTTAAAATTTGAAATAAATTGTTAGTGAAAATATTAGAGACTACAGATGTTATTTGTTTTGGTTCAGTCTAGGCCTAACTTAAAATATAAAGATAGTTGTTGCCCGTCGATACTCGGCGGATGCAGCTACATTCGTGGTGAGTGGAGCGCTAGGCAGATGGTGCGAAACATGTATAAAATGTACTTTTTAAAATGCTATTTCCTTCTAATTATTTTTCATGTAACAAAGTTAAAGAAGAAAAATGGATTCGACAATCAGTGAATTTAAGTAATATTTTGAACATATAATGTAATTTTTTGGGATATCAATACAGATGGGAAAGAAAGGAGAAAAAACCATTACCTTGCATAAATAATACAACTAACTAACTACTATGAAAAATATTGCAATTTAAAACTTTAGGCCTATTTGTAAAATGTTGTGTTTATTTAGGCCTTCATTATATATGAAGATAAAGATACAAATGTTATCTTTTAATTGGTTTTTATTTCATATTGATTATCAAAAGATTTAGACGTTATTAATATTATAATAAAGAAATGAATACTTGAATATGTTTATATGTTATACGAAGATGAACGTTATGTTTCCTAAGTTAAACGAATGGGTATCTTACATAAAAAATTGTATAAATGAATAAATTCATTGTTGATAAAATATTGTATTTATATTCACTTTATAACCTCAAAGCAAATATTATAACGTATTATAGCCTACATTAATTTTATAACTCATATTAAAAAAAAAAAAAACAACTTCAGAAGAATTACATTATTGATGAATTGTAATTGTCAAAATAACCTCAAAATATAATCTACTCTAGGTTTTGTACAGATGATGGGTGAAATCAGCTGTTATATTATATGAGAATTTGCTCTCCTTCAGTCTGTTGTTAAACAAAATACCTTGTTCCTTTACAATCAGCTGACTGAAGAACTTAAAATAAAATCATTGCAAAGGTTTGGAAATGTAGATTTTTTTAATTTAAGAAATTAATATGACGTAAAAGTAAATAAAACCTGTTAATATAGAAAAGTTTTGCTGTTATTTGGTATAAACTGAATGTAAATCGGTCCAGTGAAAGTCTCAGACGAACTGTCCAAAGGATTGAAAAAGTTGACTTTTCTCCCATTTTAAATCTCCATAAGAAAAGTCTATTTTTCATTTTGGGCCCATTTAACGTAAATATTTTCAAAATACAAATAAAACCTGCTAATATAGGACCAAAAACCTTTGTTTTTTTAAAACCCGCATGTAAATCGGCCCAGTAGAAGTCTCAGACGAACTGTCCAAATGTTTTTTCCTTACGGCTTTAAATATATAGATATGCATCGACATATTTACAACCAAACAGCACACATGTTTTAACAATGCGTGTAAAATAATAATATTGGTTATTTTAAAATAATAATAACAATACACTAATTCTAACACGAATACGTTTGATGATCAAACGCGTTTCAACGACAAAGACGTCATCCCCAGTGACGACTAATAAGTGTTTAGTTGCAGCTCGTGTATCACTGGGGATGATGACTTTGTCGTTGAAAAGCGTTTGATCATCAAACGTATTCGTGTGAGAATTAGTGTATTCTTATTGTTATTTTAAAATAATTTCTTCTCACTCGTAAAGCTCAAAGTTTATTAATACATATTGATTATGTTTAGAGTTTTTGAAACTGAATTATTTCTTAACGTTCTTGTTAAACAATAGGAAGTTTTAAATTAAATTGGTAATCATATAGTTCTGTATCCTAAACCAGTTTCTTGTTGCTACATCTTGCTATTCCTTCCTATTTAATACATTATCAAATGTATGTAAGTGTGTTACATATGCGGTCTCAGATTAAAATAATATTTGCAGGTTAGTTGGCCTTACATTCCTTCAAAATGCAGATTGCTTATTCTTCTTTTTCTTAATATAAAAAATGTGATCAATTATTTTATTTTTTATTTGTGTAAAATAGTTGAGCAATTTAAAGGTAAAAATGTATAATTAAATACATTAAAACAAATTATGTAATTCCAAAAAATAAATAACTAGTAGAGTTAATGTAACATTTGTTTCTGACACTTGTGGTGTTATTCTTAAGTAATTTCACATCAAAGTGTGTTGAAAATAAATGCAGTAAAGTTATTTAATTGATCGAATCACTAGTCTCAATAGAAAACGTGATTATACGGCTTTCAGTTTAAGTTGTTAAATAAGTAAAATCAAGCCAATAAAAATATTTTTCATAGGGAGATTTTATTAAAAGATGCATATAAAGAATCTTTATAAAATCTCTTTAATTGTTGTTTTGTTTTTGGTTACAATCAAATGAATAATAATTCAACATTCAACAAAAATGTAGCCCACATCCTTTGTTCATTATTTTTTTACTGGTATTTCCAATACTGCCAAACTGTAAGGTACTGAAAAAATATGTTTAGTTGGAAAATTATTAATTTGTAAAATTTCTTAAGGAAATAATAAAATAATGATTTGTTTTCATGATTTATTGATTAAATATATACATTGGAGTTGTGTACAGCGTTATTACAAACATCTGTTAAGTTTAGTTATTACATTTAGCGTTGGTCATGTTAACTTTGTGCTAAAATATACAGTTTAGGATATATAGTGGCAGTATGCAAACTTAGGTGCACGATTATTTGATATAACCAAAACTTGCAGATGGTGACATTGTCAGTCAAACGCGTTTAATTAAATAAAAGTATTAGTTGTAAAAATCTCTGTTTTAATTTTCATTGCATCAAGAATATCACCCAACAAGTTGGGCTAAATATTTATTTATAAGCTCATGATTATAAAGATACGAATTATAGAAGCTTTCAAACACGGTACTTTGAGATAGAAACCTTTTTTCAAAATCACAGATGCTTTTATATGTATTCATTTCGTGTATTTAATATGTTTTTTAGTAAAGCAAAAGTAAAGGTAATAGCTTTTTTTATTGTTTTAATTTACATAAAATCTCGTATTTTGCTTCTACAACAGTACCGTTGTCTAAAATTTCTACTACATTTGCATTTAAATGATGCCGTTCTTGCCTCATCATCTCCAATAGTTAAAAGTAGTTGCATGTAGTACCATTCTTAAATCGATACAAAATAAACACATGTATGTCAATAGTCTTACCTTGCTTGTGTTACATTAATTGGATTTTCTATAATATTTATTCACATAAAGGACGCACCCACGTGTGTTGCCTACTCACAATTTAACAATCCTTTAACTAGGGATCTTATTATGTTCGCTACTATTTAACTGCCCAATTAACACAGGAAGTCCCGCGTAGCGGGCTGAAGTGGAGTGGTTACTTCAGAGAACAATATTGAGTTTGTAAAATGTAGGTAAATAAGATGTTTGTTAGCATTTATTTCTTACTGCATCAAAAAATTTAATAGCATAATATCAAATCGCAGATGTTAAGTTAAACTAAAACATGGAGAAATGTAGGATACTGTTTTATTTAAATTGAAGTTAACTAAGGACAATAAGTCAAATTATAAGATATTTAATGATATTTAAATTACATTTAGTTTACGTTTTGTACCAATCTTACAAAACGATTAAATAGGGAATCGGAAGCAATACTGAGCCACATAGATTGGTCATGTTCAAAACTGACCTTAAAATTTAAATTCACCAAACGTAGGAATGTTTCAGCTGATAACTCACAATTCACAAGATACCTAGAGGTTAAGTCAATAAACCAAAGGACTAGATATAAATTTTGGCTTTATTAACCAAAATGTAAAAAAAAAGTTTATATGCCCTTAATAAAGAATAACTAATTGTTTATATGCCATTAGTACAAAGAAAAACATCAGATTTAAAACGAATACATATATATTTAATTTGAATTTTAAAAACCCTTCCCAAAAATAAAAAACCCTCCCCTTTAATAATGATTACAGAAATTATACAGAAAAGATTAAACAAGATTACAAAATTTTAACATGAAATACCATGGATTTGTTTAAGAATAAATATTTATGTCGTTGGCCAACTGTAAAGCTAGATATAATTAAATAAATAAAAATAATAAGAATTATGAGACGTCTCTCTATAAAAAAAGGTATATAAATGTAAAGCCCTTAGGGCTAAGGTCCGAAATATGCTATAGCTTGCTCCTCCCAATATTATTAAATACAAAAAACATGTCTTATATACTATTCATTTACAAAACATAAAATACAAAACACAGCCTATTCGAAGTTCATTATAAAGTCCACTGCAGATTTTTTTTAGTAATTTACCAATTTTTCTAGTTCATAGCTATATAAGTAAAAGCACAGTCGGTGAAAAATATCTAGTTAAGCTCCCTGAAGAAAGTTGGCCTTACAGCAGGGTATAAGCAGTTGTACCATTTATGTATATACTTGGATTTATGACATGATACTTGGAATTATGTCATGACACTTGAATTTATGTCCTGATACTTGGACCAGTGGAAAACTGCATCAAACAAAATAACAACCTTTTTTTAGAAAGCAAGTAGGTTCATAAATAAAGCATGGTAAAGTAGTTCGTTTTAAAAGTTTGGCTTTATAAAATTTTTGACACAAGGTGGCACAAAGTAGGCACTTTAAAAGCTTGTAAATGTCACTACAGGACTTGTAATGTTACATTTAAATGTTTCTGCATGTCAGTAAAAGCACATGGTGAAAAAAAAAATGTTCTTGCTTTGTAACACTAAATATATCAGAGATATAATTATTGGGTATAGTTCTTCAAAATTTCACCATATTCTGGTTTACACTGCTTTAAATTTGTACAGAAAATAACTGTATAGGCTAGCCTTTGTTAAAATTAGGCTATGGTGTGCTAAATGCATAACATTTTAAAATTTTAGGCTGTCAAGGTTAAAGTATAAAGTTAGGCTGTAGAAAAATGAAATACATAGATTTTTGAATTAAACTTTATGAGCTTGGAAAGTTATTTGCAATATAGAAGGTAAAACTAACTTTATAAAATTTTACAATGAGTATATTTCATAACCAACAAATGTAAAGCTAAAACATTCTCACGTACCTAGTATTCACAATAAGGACTTATAATGAAAGCATAATTAGCCACGCACATTAGAAAACTCGCGACTAAATTAAAAGAAAGATCACGACATAGTTAAAAACATCGCCCTGAAAAATCAGTCAGACATGACAGGTAGGCACGTAGCAGATTAATGGCCGACGTTCTAGAACATTCCAACCAAGCTAAGAATAACGGTCGAGATAAGGACAGCTGATCGGTTACAAAAGCTATCGCATACTAAAAGCAGTATGTACGGCTGCAGATACCGTACGGAGTCGGCCCCTAGCGGAGAAAAGGATAACTACGTGAGGGAAGATAGTCGGTAAAGGCAGAAGGTAGTAAAGATGTCAAAAAAAAGGAAAGATTTTAATATCGCGGAGGTCTAAAAACGTCACAGTTTCTTTATAAAAATATAATCAAAATAAACAATTCTTCAGTAACAAATATGCAGAGCTTTAAAATAAAAAAAAAAATGGCCAGTTAATAGTTCGACAATGCAAGTTGACATAATTTTGGTTTTACAGTAGATTTTGTATGGTAATAAATTTGACTTACCATTTCCGCAAAGTCTCTTTATGTATTCGTGAATCACCCAGTGAATAACACATTTATCAATATACTTAAAATAATAAAAGTAATCTGTGGACGTTTTGTTCATTTATTTCACAAATTATTTTTTGTTTGTTAAGGAAATACAAGTGATCTTATAAATAGTTTCTAGTTCAATACAACAACAACATTATTTTGTTACTGTTCAATAGTTTAACTATACAGAGAGTTTATAAAGACTTTTTAACCCCCTTTATTATTATGTTTTTTAATTTTTTTTATTGTAAATGTGTTAACAAAACTTTGTATATATATATATCTTTGTTAAATAACACTAATTGTTTTTGACATATCTAACACCTTATGATTTTGGGGTCTTAGGGAGGTAACAATTTCAAACAAAGGGGTAGGTCATGTAATCCACCTTTGAAAAGCTTATTAAAAGAGAAACACAATGGCACAAACTGGAGCTTAGTATCTTGCTTCGTTTCAAAGTAATGGACAATCTAAGTTCTGGAACATGATATTGTTATCATACAATCAAAGCAGGTTATAAATTTGTTAATATTAGGAATAAGTAGGTTGTATGTTATTTTCTAAAATTTTATTGCTTATTACTTTGAAACGAAGAAAGATATTAAGCTCTAGTTCGAGCCATTGCGTTTTTCTTTTAATAAGCTTTTCAATGGTGTCCCATGACCTATCTTTATATTTGAAATTGTTGACCCAGCTAAGCCCAACAAAATCATAGAGGTTAACTTATTTTCAGTAATAAAAATAATGAGATGGGTTAAAGGGGCTTTATGAACACTCTGTATAAGCAATCGAAATAAAAAAAATAATGTCATGTTTCATAAAATACATAAATTCTTTATTGTAGACCTATTACAATTACATCTACTTAGTGATACAGAATTTAGATAAATGCATTTTAATAAATGTTCATAAAAATAAATTTGACTATATTTTAGAAAATAAAAATAACGAAGATAAACCGTAGATCAATTTGATCGTCGAAGTACGCGATACCAAATCAAGCTTATACTTCTTAGAGTAAAATTATTGTTTAAGTAAAATAGTACTGTTACAGGTAAGTGTAATTCTTCTAACATGTTGTTAACTGGAATATGCAAAACTAACAAAGTAGCCCTAAGGATTTATAAACTCGTCACTCACCTTGCCAGTATTGCCTATATTGCTTATCTGTAATTCTTAATTCTTTGGATATTTAAAGAAATATATGTTGTATTTAAAATTATATTAACTACATTAGATTTCGTTCTGTTGTATTTATTTTACCTATATTTTCTGACTCGAATGAACTGACTTGCCAAAATTCAATACACTATAAAGGTACAACAAAATATGGACGTGATCAATAATACAACTCTGTCCACGTATTAAAAGTATAATAATGATTGTTTTTATTCTAACGACTTCAGGAAGTAGACAAGCAGGCGTATAGTCGTTTTGCCTTCCAAATCACGTACGTTTGGTCCAATGTCTCACTGACCTCTTGAGATAATATTTTAGGATGACAAAGCTGAATATTTTCTTTTATTAAAATATTATTTACATTTCATAATATTTATGATTTAAATTTTTTTTGTGCCTTATTACCCACGTCTATCGTATTTTTTAAATAATTTTAAAATTACCTATACTTTGTTTCATTAAACATAAATAATCTAAAAGTGGGAAATTGTACGAACCAAGCAGAACAGATGTTGTGTGATGTAAAATGATAGTGGAATGAATAAAAATACACCCAAATGACAATCTCTATATTTTATTTGTATTATGAAATGATATCGATTTAAAATTTCACAATACAGAATGTTCCAACAGTCTTAATAAAAATACAATTTGTAAAATAAGAAAATGTAAACAGTTCTTATTTAAATTGAGGCTGTTACAGTAACTTCAAAGTAATATACAAATATTAACCTTTATTAAAAAAAATATGGTTCACGTTTTACAAATTTGTATTTTTTATTGGCAAAAATAAATGGAAACATATTACTAAACTATTAAATTATGTTTAATGTTCTTTATCTATGTTAATTTTTTTTTTAATATAAAGAATCATAATGAGCGTTGAAAGTTATATTACTTTATTTAAACAGAAAAAAACTGTTATATAAATAGATAAAATTTAACGTTTATATTAATACAAACTGTGTATATTAATTATTCTCCTAAATGTTGAATACGTATTATACTACGCTTAGTAATAAAAACTTATTCTGGAGTTCCAACCACTTACATAATTCCTCGTATTAGAAATACATTTATTAGATAAAGCCTATTCTAAGATTATTGTGCATCGGGCAGAATAAATTCTAAGAATCTAGTTGTTCTTTTTACATTTTAGTAATTAAATAACTTGATCCTTATCGATCCTACAGTTAATTTAATAATTGTTAACAATATCTAAATTAACTACTCCACCCAAAATGTTATCAAACAGAGCTGCCGCTATTTATGTGTGAAAGGCAATTCATTAGTGGCAACAAATATTGCCAAACACATTTCTTTGTAGTTACTAATAAAATGTAGCTTGCAATGTCATTAACCATAATTTGTAATTAATATATTTGCTTGATAATGTTCGAATAACTGTAAATATTATTCTAGGTATAGTTATGGAAATGGAATACATTCAGATATATACTTTAGGTTTACTTTAATTTTTTTAGAAAGCTAAGTAATATTAAAGGTGATTTAACGGACACTTTCTATAATATATTGACAAACATATGATTTACGTCGAATGAGTTTGGTTTTTACAAGTTGTGTTCAGGGTGTTATTTTTAAAAGCTTTTTACATAATGAAACAGCATTACAGAGCCACTATAAACTGAAATAGGGCGTGCAAATTACAATGGGATATAGTAAACATGTCTGCCAGTTTATATAGAATATATTAATGATTCTAGCTTCATCTGAAAATAAAAGATGCATTTTAATATTCAAATATTCAATCTCTTTAAGATACCATAATATATAACACTGATTATTTTGTTTTGTTGGTCTAGGAAGACATAAAATGACTCTAATCTTATCTTATAATTATAATATAAATTAAAAATATCTACAAAGTATTTAATTTTTTTTAAAAAATAAAGTATATGTATGTTTCAAAACAATATTATCACATTTTTGAGGTTTTAATTCCCATGCATACATTATGACGTAGCCCCTGGAGAGTTTTTAATATGCACTTCTGCATTTTATATATTAATTTAAAACAAAGTAAAGACACTTTCGGTTTGTGTACGAAAACAAACTCAACGTAGATATTAAAGAATTTCCACTTTTACAATTACCGGTACCAAAAACGTAGTCAATATTTGCCTAATTTAAAAATCATCGGAGGAAAGACTTTTTACTTTAAAAATATTAAATTAACATACATATGTATTCATTACTTACTATTTAAACGGACAACTGTCACATTTTAATAACCTATACGCAATTATGTTAGAAAAGTATAATCAGAAAACAACAGAAAATTATGTTGCGCGTTATTAATGAAGATCAAATTTATATTATAATAATATTATTTAGTTTGGCATATTGTTCCAAAACATAAACGAAACAAATTTTAAGTATTTCTGGAGTTTTGTTAATAGAATGACTCGTACGGTTTTAAGGTTTAGAGGATAAGACTGTAGTGGGTTGTTGTCTATTAATCAAGTGAATATTTGATTTGGACTATTATTTCCCAAAGCCAAAATAATATCAATTTGATCCGACATGCATCGAATAAAAGTTATTTTATATAAATGATTACGTAACAGAAAGTTTTGGAAAATGTTACTAATACTAAGCCTAAAATAATTACGACTTTCATGTTACACTTTGAGTTGTGATTCCAATATCGACCTAGAAGTTAGCGCCTGAAATATTTTAGGAAGGGGTGCGCCAACGCGGAATGTACAATGCGCCCGCGTCTTCAGTTAGCCTTGTGGCGCGATGACTGTCAGACGCGTCTTCTTCACAGCGCATCAACGAGCCGAGCGTCGGATACGCTCAGAACTAATAATGCCCACATTAGTGTTAAATATTGTCGGAGTTGTGTAAAGAAAATTGAGACGATTTCATCTTGTGTTTACAAACATTTTTAGGTAACTTTGCAACTTTTTAATCAAGAAAGACAGAAGATCTAATATTCTTAGTAAGTGGTTTTTACTAAATACATATTAGTTTATTTGTTAAAATGTTTTTCCCTTTTTTTTACAAAACTGTTAAATGTATAATTTAGGTATTTTTATTTAAGTACATTGATCTAGGTGATTATATTTAGTATTATAACTTTTAAAGAAATTTAAAGAGAAACAATTAATTGGTTTTAGAGTTATACGCACAAATCAATAATATGGATTTGGCAATTACAAATATAGCTTTAAAAAGTTACTTTATAATACAAAGTTTAATGTTTTCTTTAAATCACGCTTATTTGTATGCAAGTTTTTAATTAAGTATGTGTTTGTAAAAATACGTAAAATAAAGAAAAAAATACCTAATTACTTAAATAGTTTGTTATTTACAAAGTGGAAAAGTAATAATTTTAAAATGAATCAGATATATCGATTTGCTTAACAATTAGTTGTCAGCAACCATTAACATAACTGAAAATGGACTAAAAACGATTCTAAAATATGTAATATTTAAAAGAAAATGTTTTTAATTTCTGGTTATAAAACATTATGAAATCTTTAAAGTTATTGTATATAACTATCGTGTTATTTCAGCAAGGATTTTCGATAGCAAAATAGTTCACTTATTTTATTCGTTCACTAGTAATTAATTGTAAACTCGAACGAATAATTTTCTTCATGTGGTTTTGGTTTGTTGGATTTTAACACAAGCTATTTTCTCGTAATACTTGTTTTAAAACTAGTAAGTCTTGCAGTTTAACATTGTTATTTATTAATTGTATTTTTATTTTAGAAACTAACATATTATTACATTTAAAACAATAATACTTAGGTGTATTGATACAAAATTAATACCTGCCTTTAACCATATCGCAAATTTTGTGTTGGGTTTGTAAATGATATTTCGTTTAGTTTTATTTTCATTATTATAAACATATGAAATTGGCAAATATTTATTATGACGGTTTATGCAAATGTATATACATATATACTATATGTACTATATGTATATATAACATTCGAAGGAACACTTTAGCTACTTAAGAAAATCCAATTAATTGTTATCAGGCAGCCTCAACATATATAATAATCATATTATTTGATGAAATCAATAGAAAAATATAAGACAAACTTATGTCACCCTTAGATTGAAAAACATTGAGATAGTATACGTCAAAATCGGGCAATCTAAATTAAATTCTATTTAAATTCGGGCAATCTAAACGGGGGAAATTAAATTCTATTTGATAAAACTAATGTGATTTCTATTTATTTTTCGTTAAAACCACAATTGCATGCATCAAAAAGCTGCACACAACAGTAATAACTAATATACCCGCAGTCAATGTAATAATAGTATATAGATAATGAAAACATTCAATCAGGTTTACACTAAAAATACGTTTTATAACATTAAATACTATGGTTATAGTATTTATAGTTTAAAAATTAAATTTAGCAATACAAAGAAAAATATCTAGAGTTAATTTAAAACCATACAAATATTAAAATTACAGACGGAAAGAATAAAAATTAGTCAGAATTTTAAAACAATAATGTGATAATTACTACAGTGTTATTACATTATTTCAATTTTGCTTTAAATTCAAAATATATTCCTTTAACAAAAGTTACCTGTAGTCCATGATGTAACATGTTACTTTTGGGTAAATGTAAATATTATTAAATTTACAAAATTAAATATATAACAACATCGCCCAAATAAACTAATACGATTATTTATTTTTTTAATTGGGCTGTATGTGTATTTATACTGCTTTATACTGTTATAACTACCTAAGTTCTGTTTTTATACTGATAGTTGTATAGTTATATTATTAGTCGTATTTCAACTATTCACTTTTAATATTCACTGAATATTTACTAGGTACCCTTGCTGGTGAATAACTCAAAACAAGGTTTTGTAAAATTTTAATTATGAATATTAACTTCTTTCAAAAGAAGAACAAATTAGTAAAATATTTACCTAAGGACACATTTTCCTCTGATTCTTAAACAATTATAAAACATTTTCCTCTAAAGATTATCTAAAAGTTTAAGCTAAATTGTAATTCGTAGCGGTTTAAAACAATTCCTAATGTTTCAATTCTGTTCCAATATCAACACCGAAGACCTTTTTATTTAAATTGAAAATAGCTTAGCAAAAAAATACTGAATAAATTTACAATAAATGACTTGACTATGTAACACAAATAAAAACTTAAACTTAATAAATAAATAAATTAAACTTAATAAGAACATAAAAATACAAATTGTAAATGTATTTTTATTTCTCAATGTAACCAGTGAAACTTAAAACAAATAAAAATAAAGCTTACTAACCAAAACTCCAAACTAATAAGTTTAATATAACGTAGGGACAAGTTACTATACAGTAGACCTAAATTTTACTTAATTCTTTAAAAATGTATTTTATAATGTTGTACAACACACAATTTTAATTATGTTCTCCTCCGAACATACCAGTAGTTTATTGACGCTTTTAGGTTCTTCGAAGTACTAGTTTAAATATAAATGACAAGTCATTTTGTTTCTTTTTTCTTTAGGATTATTCTAAAATTGGAATTTAATTTGTAGCTTGGCAGTTATCGGAGATAACATAAATATAGTTAAGAAATTTTGATTTTATGCAAATTAAATAATATTTGTTGGCTGTTTTAACATTCAGTTTGAGGTTACAAATAAGATTAAATAAAGTAAAGCATTTATATGTCGCCCTGTATACAAACAATTGCAATTTATAAACTGCTGGTTTCCATGACGAATATTAATATAGAGAACAAAAAACGTTTAAATTAATAACTTCAAAGTAAATTAATGTATGTTAGATAAACCGTATTTGGCCTACAACAAGTTAATAAAGTCACGCCATGTAAATGTAATAGTTAAGCCTTTATATTGTTAGGTTAACTATGTTTCATAAATAGTAACATTGAAAAATATAGTTACCAAACAATGTACAAACCACAAATATAGCCTAATATAGTTAAAAGTTATAAATTTTCCCTGTTAAATGCAACGAGAAAAAAATTTGCCTTTAAAAAGCATTAAATTGTGTCATTAGTATTTTGACTGATTTGCTTAAAATGCGAGAGAAAAATAATATTTTAACAATAAAAGTTTAAGTAACTAACGCTTACATTTTTGACACACCTACATAATTGCGATTAGCAAAAGTAGAACCAAAATATATAATACAATTTTAAATATTAATTTATTAATTTTAGTAATTACAAATAATTTTCAATACAGGATTTTATAAATGAAACAAAGGATTATATTTTTAGCAGCAAGTAGTTGTTTAAAAATAAATTACAGCTTATTAATAATAGAAGAAGATATTAAGTTAAAGCAAAATTCACATAATTTTTTTCATAAACTTTTAGAATAGTTAAGAAAGAGTTTTTTATATTATTAAACATAGCACATACTTGTAAATTATTCAACTGACTCTAAATTAAAATAATAATAAAGATGTAGTTTCGAATTAATTGTTTTTGCATAAACGCTTCCATCAATTTGGGTGAATACAAATTATTTTGTTCAGAGTAAATCTGCAAAAAACATTTTCGGTCAAATTGTTTTGTTATAAATTTAAACATAAAAGTATAATTATTATTATTTAAAATAAATAGATTAACATGTGTTTCAGATATACAAACAAAAATTATTTATTGATTTAAATGTTTTCAACTTCTACATACCTTAAAAGATAAAACATTGGCTAAGAGTTGTTAGTTTATTACAATGTTTATACGACTTACAATTAATCATTCGATATTTTAATATAAATTCAACTGATCCTTTCAAAATTAAAAAATTGTTATAGCTCTGGAAGTGAAAAATAAAAGTAATACGAAAATTTAATGCTCAAAAATTCGTTTACAATAAAGCTTAAGTAATATCAAAAATGATTTGTAACAGTATATCTACATAATTTATTATTTTTTAAATGCACAACGAGCTGATCTAAATTCAGCAAATAGTGCAGCTAATATTTTAACTAAGAAACTGCACTATTTATATTTTAAAATAGTGAAGTTATAAGATGATTGTGAATTGACGAAACTGAAACTCACAGTGTAAATTAATCCTGACTTATTATGAATAATAACTATAGTTTGCACATATACCTTGGGCATACCAAGAAGGTAAGATTTCCCACTAGGTTTGAATCTTCATCTTCACCTTCAAATTATTTAGTAGCAACCAAGTTTGAAACGTACTTCACATATTATAAAAGCTTGAATATATTTTGTCTACCTTCAAGTTTAATGTTAAATTACTAACACGAAGTATTAGTTTTCTAATACAATATTTCGTCCTTATCTTAAAACTATTGTTTTGGACGTTATTTAATAGTTTTATTGCTTCATGTACAATTTGTTTGCCTCAGGCAAATCATAGTAATTTTAACACCAATTTTAATTTAAAAGAAAAAAAACATACTTTGGACGCATTGTAAATCGAGTTCCACATAAAAAACATCTTGATAGTTACAACACATTTGACATTGATCCTAAAAATCATCTTCACATTATTAAAAAAAATAAGTTTCATTTTAACATAATAAATAATCATACAAATTATAATTATTTGTATATTTTTTACATTTGTACAAACAACTCTAAAACAAATATTCGTCGTGTAGTTTATTGCAGTTTAAAATCAGTACGTTTAAAACTAAACTTATTTATTACATCTCATACACTGTACAAAGTAAAACTTAGGCTTTCTTATAACTTTAGGATAAAAATATTGACGCTATTGAATAAATGTTTAACTTTAATCGTTTTATTAGTGATTTCATGCAAAAATTTTAAGATTTAGTATCATTAGGCCTAATGGCATATTTAATACACTAATAGAGGTTCAGTGGGCATTAATTAAATATATATTTCATTTTTAGTCACTTTAAAATATTATATATTGAACTCACAATATATATTATTACGATTATTTATTGCTATTTTTTATTTGCTTCTAAAATCGTTATAGATGACAGTATTAACACATAAGAAAAGGTATTTTCCTACGCTTGTTATGAAAAGTAGATCTTGTCACACTACTAACAGAACCCAAAGTAGGTGTTTGCCGCACGTGTGAGCCAAAGTGCAATCAAATGGGATTAAATTTGCGTACCTGGGTGTGGAAACATAAAACAAGTCAGCTGTTCCATTGTTCGTTTATTATTTCCTAACCTGACATTGCTTTTATTGATAGTGAGTTGTAGCATTGGCTATATAAGCATTAATGCTTATATATAGTCAATGGTTGTAGTTAGGCTATTTAAGAGTTGTTATAACTTAAGACGTAAACTTATTTAATAATGGAAATACGTGATAGTGAAGTTGAATTTGACAATACTCCTCCACAAATAATTGAAACTGAAAGAAATGCAACTTTGAACTTATTACCTCCTAATTCGCGGGAGAAATGTGAAAGACAGTATGAACTATTTCAATCATGGAGCAGTGAAAATGATGTTCATAAAATATCAGAGAACGTTTTAATTGCATACTTTGATGGAAAAAATAAGGTAATGAATTCGTAGGAAGCATTGGAAAAATTAATCTTATGTGCAACATGAGCGCAAAGTGTCTTAGCTGCATTCGAGAAAATTGCCCTTTGCGCACATTTTGCACAAATAGCTATTGTAGCATAATATGTTTTTTTATAATGTACATCAATTATTTATGATACTAGTAAGCTCCCCTAAAATTCACAGACAGATTAATTAGCTAAACATCAGACATGCATAATATATAACAAAAATATTACTTAAAAACAACAAACCTAATGTAGGCCTACCTAACTATTCTGAGGTGATTTTAACTCGGTAAATGTGTACAATTATAAAGATATTTAGATATGATTTTATACACCTAGTAGGCCTATTTGTCAAAAAGAAAAATCATTTATATACATTATTATACATCAAAATAAAGATACAAATTTAATCTTTTAATTGCTTTTTATTTCATATTGATTTATTAAATTATTTAGTAGTTATTAATACAGTAATGAAGAAACTATTAATAATATGTGTAAAGGTTATACAAAGATGCACGAATTTTTCCGATGCCAAACGAATTGGTAGCTCTTTTTTAAATTAGTATAAATGAATAGATTCATTATAAAAGGTTTTAGTGATATTCATTTTATAATGTCAAAGAAAATCTTATAACGTATTATAGCTACTATTATTTCTTTAACTTTACTTATATTTAAAAAAATTAAACTTAAAATACATCGTATTATTGATTGAAGTTTTAAACATAATCCCAAAGTATAATCTACGATAAGTTTTGTTAAAGTATTGCAGATGATGGGTGAAATCAGCTGTTATATATTATTGTTACGCACGTACAATAATTGGAGTTGATTATTTTAAGAACATTTTACTAAAGTGGAAATATTATATTCTTTAAAATTAGGTTCTCTACATTAGGTTTAACTGTTGCCAAACCTACACTTAGTTTATGTTGTACAAAACATATTAAACAACAATATGGTATTTCTAAAAGTAGGCCAATTTGTATCATTCAGTAAGGAATTATATATATTAAACAACAATATTGTCTTTCTAAAAGTATTTATAATACAGTAAGGAATTATAAATATTAAACAACAATATTGTTTTTCTAAAATTATTTGTAATACAGTAAGGAATTATAAATATTAAACAACTAGGAGAGACCACTGCGTGCTCCACCGCCAACCCCCATTGGAACCTTATATACACATGTTATGTTTTCTTTATAATAATTGTTTAGTATTCATAATAACCCTAAAGCTAAGATGGTAAATAATGTTAAATGTTTAAATCAAAGTGTTTCATATACATATTTTATAACAGCAGTTATAATAATGGTTAAAAGAACCAGCAAGGCTCAGGTCTACACTTTAAAACCCTAAAATAAAAGCTAGAAAAACAAAAATTATTATTTCAAATTTTGAAATCAGCTGTTAATGGAAATATTGGAGTAAACAGCTGTATTATCTGTTATTTTATTCAACTGGTTGCTATAGTAATAAATGTAAATACATGTGTTGTTTTATCATTCTAGGCCTAACCTAAGAATTTTGTCCGACTAAATTTACAAATATTGAAATAAATAAAAGTTTGTATCGAAATGAATTATAGCCTCTGTTACTCAGGGATAGTGTAGCTTTTTATTAATAAAACTATTTTTTTAATTGGTTCAGTAGTGCCAGAGATTACCCAGTACATACAAACAAACAAACAAAAAAACAAAAAACAAAACTTTACCTCTTTATAATATTAGTATAGACAATATTGTATTTCTAGAAGTATTTGTAATACAGTAAGGAATTACAAATATTAAACAACAATGTTGTCTTTCTAGAAGTATTTGTATCAACAGTAAGGAATTATAAATATTAAACAACAATATTGTCTTTCTTGAAGTATTTGTATCATACTGAAAGGAATTATAAATATAAAACAATAATGTTGTCTTTCTAAAAGTATTTGTATCAACAGTAAGGAATTATAAATATTAAACAACAATATTGTCTTTCTTGAAGTATTTGTATCATACTGAAATGAATTATAAATATAAAACAATAATGTTGTCTTTCTAGAAGTATTTGTATCATACAGTAATAGGCCATTCGGTAGGGGTAATTTTAGACCAAAAGTTCCAGTAATTTACAATACCGCTGATTTTTTTTATAAGTACATTAAAAGTATGTAGATTAACATAGAAAAAAGTTTACCAGTCCATCGATTTTCCCAAAGTCGAAAAAAAAAATCTATGTTTTTTAGATATTTCTTAATATTTCAAGCTGGGATGAAGATTAAAATGAAGATGAAAATTAAAAATATACCACCATGTAGAGGAATTATTTTTCAATAAAAAAGGTCATATGTATTTCTTTAGTCCTAGCAATGGTTTGTCTGGAAAAAAATCGATAATGCAGGTATGTATTTTGCAGCAGAGGAAATCACTAAAAGTTGAAATCTCATTTATATATGAAGCGTTAGCTCATTCTAAATTGGCTGAATTTTAATATATCGAATTTAAACTTGGTATAGGAGTTAAAATATATATTTTAAACATGTATGCTGGATAACAAAACTTTTAAACAAAAATCAGCCGTATTGCAAATTACTGGTAGTTGTAACCTACACCGACTAAGCTATAAGGAATTATAAATATTAAACATCAATATTGTCTTTCTATAAGTATGTGTATCATACAGTAAATAATTATAAGTATTAAATTTGTAAGACTAACTGTTTCATAAGATTTAACGATGGCCTACTGGTCTAAAGCGATATACTTTGTCATAAAATAAATACAATACTTAATTTAAGAAATATTATTATACTAATTTATTGCTGTCATAATAATATCGAATATATTAAGTACTCGCTATAATTGCAACTAATTAGTTCTACGGATTTATCAAATAGAAAAAAAGTATGTAGGCATACTATCTAGCTGTGAATTTAAATAAAATATATGTGTAAAAAGAATTCTTATTTTGGTTTAGTGAAATTAAAATTATATAGGCCAATGCTTTCAATCGTTTTAAAGGTGGTTCTTCTTGTTGCGTAGATATTGATCACGGGTTTCAATAAATGGCTCAAACAACTCTCTACTATTCGAGTGGCTTAACTTAGGTTCCCACTTTTACCAATAAATTTTGCATTAAAAAATATATGCATTTTAATATTTATTAATGGAATTAGTTTTAAAATGTTGCCATACATCGGCTGCACATGCCTTTATCAGCCTACATAAACCTATTATTTATAAGTGTAATTAAATGTATGTTTATCAACTGTAGAGGTGAACAATTAAAATTAAATAATGTATGTCGATTGTCCAAAATGATCTACAAATGATTAAAACCGGCAACAGTTTATTATAAAATCAATATTAATTTGTAGTATTCTCCTTGTCGACTTGCATAGGTGGTGTTTATTATAAAGTTATTATAACCTTCAAGATAGTTTGATACTGCTGGACCCTATCCAGTCACAGGCAAATCTAAAGGTGTGGTAGTAACGTTGAAACTCTAACAGCGTATTTTGTAACAAGTGTATCGTGTATACTATAATATATTGATGACTGATAAATAAATAATCATTAAAGGCTTATAGCCAATAAAAGACTAAACATTTTGATATAATAATAAAATAAATTGTGGACATAAAGTAATTGAACGAACAACTTCAAGAGTGCACACTGACCACTTGTCAGTAAATTTGTTCTTATATATACCGTTGGAAAAAAACATGTATTACGATTAATTCGTCAAGAATAATAATTATTGCGTGACTATAAATTGCGTTCAAATTTAAATTTAACTGTCTTGTGTAGTTTAAATAATGTTTATATCGTTATTTGGAAGATTACATTTTGTTACATTCTAAATTTTGGTCTCATAAAATAGTTTCTCGGAAAATGTTGAATTCATTCAATAAAATTTTGTAAAAGTGTAGAAACTATTTTAAATACTACAATTTCCCTTGGATAAGTGCGCGCAAAAACTACTTATATGATTTATTTACTAATACATAATTGTTTACAAATATTGTATGAGTAGAAACAATATTATATATGTATTGTTTGTTTTAATGTCGAATTTGTTCAAAATCAAAAGAATCAATTAATGGTGTTTTTTAAATTTCATAAATAGTCTTAGGGAATTCGTCTATGGCAAACTGTTCATTAATTCAATAATACAATTTGTGTTTCTTAGAAATTAAAAAATAAATTTAACTCAACTAAGACCAAGGTTAATCATCATCATCATCATATTCATCATATTTTTATTTGTCATTGACTAAATATATTTGGAATAGACATAGTCACAAAGTTAAGACTAATTCAATTTCAAGTTGCTATATTAAAAACCAAAAATATAAACCTAAGACATAAATTAACAAAGGTATTAAAACAGTTTTAAACATAACAATAATAAATAGTTACTTAATAATAAAACAATGAAATACAATACTGTGTCTATCCAAAATTCAAGTATTTTAAATCATCCGTAAGGAATTCATTTAAAGAGTAATATGGGTGTTCAACAAGCCATTCAAAAATCACCTGATCAAAATTTTTAAACGTAGTGAATCTGGCAGCCATAGGCAATTTATTGAAAAATTACACACAATTAAATCCATAGCTCCTAATTGATTTAATTAGTCGAAACTGAGGAGCATTTACTTAGTATTTATTCCTGGTACTATAAATGGTGGTCACTTCTAAGAGAAAAACTATCAAGATTTAATTTTGTGTTCTTAGGACTGTATGAATGTATGAATTGTATATACTTAAAATCTTAAGATTTTTAAATAGTGGCTTATAGTGCTTTAAGGGACGTACACCACACATAATGAGTATAGCTTTTTTCTGCATTATAAAGACATCATTTACATTAGTCCCATTATCCCATAACATTAAAGCAAATTGAATGCGCGACTGAAAAAGGCAAAAGTATATATTACGCAGATAATGAGAGGAAATTATGGCTTAATTTTGTACAGCAAATACAATACGCTACGTAAATTTTTATTTAATTTAGTTAAGTGGTGCTTCCAAGCAAGTTTACTATCCAAATGTAACCCAAGCATTTTTACAGATAGCTTATTAATAAAAACTTATTTGCTGAAAACTAATCATGAGATATTGCCTCAGCCTCATTAATTTTGTTTCTAATACTGATTAAATCTTTATTTACTGCCTTACAATATGGAGGATAAATTATGAGAATTTAGAATGTTCGGCAGATCATTTATTGAAATTAGGAATAAAAATTGTACTAATGTTGAACCCTGGGGAACAACAAACGTCACTTCTTTAAAACTAGAAATATCATCACCGAAAGATACAAACTGTTTTCTATGTATAAAATATGAATGCATTAATTTTAGAGAGTTTGCCCATATACTTTTAATTTTTCAGAATGTGCCCAAACTGCACGCTGTGAAAAGCTTTGCTCAAATCACTAAGCAACAAAGCAATTTTTGATTTATTCTCAAACCCTTCCAGCACTTGATCAACAATACTTTGAACCACCATCACAGTTGATCTACCCGATCTAAACCAAAACTGAGCATTTGTAAATAGGTTATTTTTTCGAAGTAACTGCTCAGTTGGTGGTAGATTACTGACTCAAATAACTTTGTGAAACATAGGAAAAACAATTGACATCGGTCTATAGATCAGAGGGTTGGATTTGTCTCTTTTTTTAAACAGTGGAATGATCTTGGATACTTTAAGGCAATCTGGAAAGTAATCAATTTCCACACTTTTTCAATAGTTCTAATAGTGTTTTTTTTTTTATGTACAGGATAGTTTTTTGTTTTTATTAAATGATTTGAAATCCAATAAACATCCATACTTTTTGAGTTTGGAAATTTTAACAAGGTCATTTTCACTAACCCTCCTCCAAGAAAAGTGACAAGTTTGACTGTTCATTGTTGAACATGGTTCCTCAGAAGTTGACCTGCTTTTAGATATTTCTGATTGCAAATCACTGACCGAATCAAGAAGAAATTATTCTCTCAGAGTCTCAGAGTTATTTAGATATTGAGTTTTATTTTTGATTGGAATTGCCTGCTGCCCTAGAAATAAGTGCCCAGGCTGCCTTACACTTATTCGGGGACCTCTCAATGTAATTTGTATAAGCTTGTTTTTTAGATTTTTCCATTTCCTTTCTGTAAATACCTATTACTACGCAAACAATTCTCATGAGCCTCATTAACTGAATCAACTGCGCTTCTGTTGAGCATATTCTCATATACATTAAACTTTGCTAGCATATTTTCCCTAATTTATTTAAGATTTTCATTGTACCAGGTAATTTTTTCATTAGTTCGTCTACTAGTTTTATTATTTTTATTTTTTTATTTTTTTTAGAATAAAACACTCGCACTAGTTTTCTAAGTATTGGTTAAAAAATTCATTAAACTGTAGTTCCAAATCAGTTGCATTATGAATACTACCAGACCTATCCAAATTTTCAACTTGCACATCATTTTCTGATCTAAATTTTGAATTTTTTATTTTATTTTGTTTGTTAGACTGGAATGAAATTTTTTAAGTTTCATTATCACTGCAAACTCATAATCAGATATATTGGCAAGATCAGTTGATGTTGAATAAAGTTTTTGAGTCAAGTTGACAATAATATTATCAAGACATGCTCTCTATCTTGTAGGAATAAAATGTGTACACTGACAATTGAGTGATTTTAAAACATTCAAACAATTATTAACTTTTTTATCACATATAAGAATATCAAAATTTACATCCATAGGGATGATTATGCTTGAATTTGATTTAGACAACCTCCTTACAACATTTTCCAGTTTCAGATAAAATATATCAAGATCTCCATCAGGTGATCTGTAAAAACTAATTAAAATACATTGTGTATCAATTTTAATGGCTGTAATTTCAAATGTAAATTCCTCGACAATATCACTAAAATCAATTGCCTCAAACGTGATTCCCTCTTTAACAAACATGCCTACACCCCCTTGAAATTGAAACATGTCTACAAAACATATTTTCAATTTTATAACCATCTGGCACATACATATTAATCTGATCCAACCTCAACCAATGCTTACATAAACACAAAAAATCTAGTTTCCTAAGCATACAAAGGTGTTCGATTAAAAGTATTTTGTTTCTTATACATTTTAAGTTAATGTGCATGATGTTCTAATCATGGTCTATAAAATGCTTGTTTTCCTTGTTATTGAAATCCCACTTAAGTCCCCACCACTGATTCCAAGTTGCTTAAGTTTAAACTAAGACTAATTTTCTTGGGATCTAATCCTACTGAATCACTAATGCCACAGTTATAGGTTTTTTCTACTTCTAGATCATTTCCATTAGACACTACGTTAAATACAGAACTATTGTCAACAAAGTCATCTTCAGAAATCATTGAAGTGTCAGGAAGGAGGTCCGACCGAACATTGTTGGTGCACGAAATACCAGCTCCGTCAACCACATATCTTGCTGGAGTCAAATTAACCTGTGGGGTTTGTTGGGGAGTTTTTGCATCATTTTCCTTTACCTTTGGGTTTCTTTCTGATAAAAAAAACTTCCTTATTTGCACCAGGTACCAATTTTGGTTCACCACACACTGCATGAGTCTTACCAGTCATTAGCCATCTTTCAAGTGGTGTTTTGAGTTGTTTCTTTGCTTTCAGGTCCTTACCTGTTTTTAACCAATTCTTAATAATTTTTTCTTCGTGATTTTGTTTGTTTTATTTTGTATCAACCTAATGCATACCATTGATTTACCATGATTTACCATCATAGCTACAATTCAGTATGTTTAGCAAACATTTCGTAGAAATCTGGAGTTAGACGTAACTAAACTTTGTTAAAAGCAATTGATGTGGAATTGATTGCCAGCTTTTAATACAGCAAGGCTACAATGTTTCTTAGGTATTTATTTCTTTACCTTTACATTAAAGCTGCAACAAAGCATTGCAACACTAAACTATATTTACGTCAAC
>JAGFPH010002038.1:26149-71128 GCA_018207615.1 Philaenus spumarius
AACAAAGCATTGCAACACTAAACTATATTTACGTCAACATTGCACTGCTTGTAAAGCTGCAACAAAGCATTGCAACACTAAAGTATATTTACGTCAACACATCACTGCTTGTAAAGCTGCAACAAAGCATTGCAACACTATACTATATTCACTTCTACATTGCACAGCATATTATTCTGCATAGAATGTAGGTCAGTATATTAATATTTAACAACTCATCGTTGTGTCAGGATGCAGTATCTCTAAAGATGCTATATGCTAATAGTCTTGAAAGTTATTATTTATAAAATAAACTTATTTTTCTAAGGGAAAGAATGCAATAGAAACAGTTATTATTTACTACGTAGTTATGTTTTTTAGTGATTTGTAAATAACTGATTATTATTTTCGAGCTATTAACTGTAGTAATTCGTTAACTTTGTTTACGGTTAAAAAAATATTCCATCTCTCCTACTCCCATACTCGACCTCTGTGCTCTAAGGGATTATCATGTTAATAATAAATTTTTTACTAACTTAGTGAGAAAACTAAGGTTTTAATTTAAATGTGTTCCTCTACAGTCAGTTTTGATATAGTATATTGCTTTTACATTTATTTAGAAATACTAAAGAAAAAAATAATTGTAATACATCGAAGTTATTAGTTACATATGCCTACATTTGTTGAGCAAGTGCGGTGCACTATACATATATTAAATACATTTAAACTATTTAATATTATATAATAGTAATTCCTAGTAGTGATAGGATTTAAAATTTTGAATTAAATATGTATACTTCAATTACTTACATAAAACAAATAATAAACTATATTTAAAAACAAAACTTACCGACTTAAAGAAATAATAATAAAGGAACTAATTAGTGAAAAATATCTCGATCGTATTACAATAGCCAAATACTAACTATATCACGAATTATTTATATAATTAATATATTATAATTAATATAAGATCCTATTCATGTATTATTTTAAATTAAAAAGTTATTATAATATAAGCAAAACTTTTTGAAGTCAATGCCAAGCCCGAACCGAATGCCGAAATTTATTTGTACATTTCCATACTCTATAGCTACCGAAGCGGAATGCATAAGTTATGAAGTCTTGTAAGGTACAATGTTCTTTACCGAATAATGAACCGAAACGGTTAGACAGGTTTGTTGGCTGGTCATTGTACAATTTTGTAATTTGTAGCTACTTATTTATATTGCGTTTTAAATTCAGCTGTTAATATTTCAAAGTATACTAATATTTCTTGGGATTGGCACCGACTTCAAACAATTATACAGCATATAGTTTTTGTATTAATACAAAATAAGTTTTTATTTTAAAGTAAAACATAAATATGTTTTTATAAGAATTTTCAGATCGTAAATATATAAAAAAATACATAGTTTGCAATATAGTTGTTCTTACCTAATTGTAACCCATTTGAGTTATTTTTAACTTTTAGTGTACTTATTATTTATTTATTTATTGTTAATTTTTTTTGTCGGTTCAATTTTGTTTTAGGTTTGTTTATTTTTTTATTTTTGGTGTACGTATGTAAGTGAGTGCGGTTTAAGAAAGATATTTTCAATAGATAGATATGTGTAATCTATATGATGTGTTACAACAATTTATTTATATTTTAAATGCATGATTATGCCATAATCTTTGTAAATATAAAGAAGTATATATCTTTTTTAATAAATAACATAAAATCGGTAAGAAGCGTTCAACGATGACATATAAACATGGTTTTTCCAACTTTATGAAAAATGGTATGTGTTACGTCATAGACAATTATACGTTACCACCTAGGACCTATCTTACTTACAGTTAAAACTATTCAAATCGTTTGATCCGTTTAGAGAAATTGGGGAACATACATCAAACTATTGAACCGATTTCGATAACAAAAATCTTGACTATGTCAAAATCTGTGAAAATATAACGCAGTTTAGTAACCTAAATCGGTTGTCATGTTTTGGAAATTATAAAACGTCCATTCATGACAATCTTATAAACGTTGTTTTTCATATTTTCTGAAAATTTTTCTTTTTTACTTACTAGAAAAAATATATCTCGAGGTATACCTTAGTAAAATACAGTTTAAACTTTCCAAATTCCACAGCAGTTTCATAAAAAGCAGTTTCTAAAAATCGGCGAACAACATAAACAACTAATCCGGTTTCGATACAAAAATACGGGATTATTTCAAAATTCAAAATCTTTAATTGTCACTAAGCACATTTTTTTATGGCAATAGACAGTATCAACATAGTATAAAAAAATCTCTAGGAGTAAAATTTCACAATTTTTCCAACACATCATTCTTTAAAAGTGACATCAATATAACAATAAAATTAAATTAGGATAAGAAACAGTTAAAATCAAATATAAATATACAATCAAAATCAACTACAAAAAGACAACCAATTTTAATAAACATTTAAAAACTTAATGAATTAGTATCACAAATCAAATACTCCTGGATGGAATAAAAAGCTTTCAGTTTGAGCCAACTACTGACTCTTAATTTAAAATTCCCAAATCCAGTTGTCCAAGCCTCCTCAGGCAATTTATTTTATTTTCATACATAAAATACTGTTGTCAGTTTTTTAAGCCTTACATGCATTGGATCTATACAATATTTCCTTCTAGTATTGTAACTATGAATATTTTGCCTGAAAGTACAGTTCTTTAAATTCGTCTAAAATCTAGTAAACAATAATATATATATATATATAAACTGGGTAATGTAATTATTTTTAATTCTTTTAATATGGACTAACAACTATCTCTTTCTGCCATATAAATTTATAAACCATATAAACTCTTTCTCTCAAAACTTCAGTAAATATAACGCAGTATAAAAATCCTAAATCAGTGTTCAAATTTGTTGCGAAATAGCACAACATCCGTGAGAAGACTACATTAGTGACAATTTTATAAACATGGTTTGTCTTAAGTTGTACAACATGAGTTGTAGAACCTTGGGTTCTACCTGATAGAATAGAGTCTAAACTATCTACATCGATAGCCGCTTCGATATCTGAACATACATAATGATAAAAAAAAAACAAAAAACAATACGCTTTGAATATAGAACCTCCTCCTTTTTGAAGCCGGTTAAAATCAAATGCCTTGATATTAATGAAACATTTCATAAGCTTCCTACAAACGTTAAATTGATTAATATAGATTTTAATTTGTTAAATGTATTAATTTCCATTAGCAGTTAAGTTGGAACAATATAATATACAGAATCCTAAATAAGAATAGTATTTTTTGAATTTAAAGCTTCAAGATAATTTATTTGCACCTATAGAAGAACCTATATAACCTAAGCATACACGAAAATGAATGTACAGTAGCCTACTCAGCGTTTTTACTTCAGGACATAATGAGAAAAGCATGACTAATAATAAACTCAATAATATTTTCTTATTTTTAATTTTGTCTATATTGTGCCAATATATCAAATTAACAAAAAACGTTATATTAATACCGAGTTAAAATTTGTCGAAAGGTTATCAAATGATGATTTCGCCTGTTTTTTTTACATGTATACTTTTATCTACGTAATTTGAGTATAAATATTTAATTCAATAAATTTTATTTGCTCCCCTGACTTTAGTAATTAATGTAAAGAGTTTTTAGTTTATTCACTAATAATTAAACCCAATCGCATGCCTTGCTTTATTTAAACAAAATGTGAAACGACTTCTACTTGCATAAGCTTTAAGCAAGAATCGATTATATAATTCATACATCGATTCATGCAATAAGTAGTTTATCGTAGGGTTGCAAATAACGGTTATAAATGAGTGAAAAGTATGAAATTGCATATTATTGATAGCATTATAAAACAATTTAACGTAATATTCTAAATTGGGGTAATCACATTAAAAATTATATTTTACATACAATAGGTTGACTGGCTAAACTTTCCAAACTGTTTTTGGTTGTGAGTTTCAGTTTACTCAAACCACATCTATGTGAAATGGCGTAGTACAGGTTGTAAAATTATGTCTGAAATCGGTGAAATTCTCCAAAACTATTTTAATAATTAAATTCTTTAGTTTGTTGAATACTGATTTTAAAATAAATTCAAATTTCTTAAAATCTAGGCAAATAAGTAATCGTACATACATACTGCTTCATCCAATGTTTAGGGTTGATATTAAATTACGTTTCATAACACCACATAAACCAAACAATTACACAAAAACTAAGCAAATAGTACAGAGTTATAAAAATAATATCCAAAGTTATTAACATAATTTTATTTGTCATATTTTAAGACATAGCTTTAAATTAATTAACTACACATGTTTTGAAAAATAACATTAAAAATACCGATCTTGAAAATTATAGAATTGTTACTCTTTACCAAGCAGTAAGCCCTGTATTTTTGGTATTTATATACTAATGAAAACATCATTCTTCCCGATTTTCATTCTTTACGATCGCTGTTTTAGATCTGAACAACTCTCGAACATTCAAGTAGCTGAAATTGCAACCAATATTTTCCAAATATTTTTTATCTAAAATATTTACAAATTTATATTTAACCTAATACTTGAATTTATTAATTATTTGCTGTAAATAGACCAGAGTCTTCACTTTAAAAATATTACCACAATATAGGTTGATAAAAATACACAGATTGCCTCTGCATAATATAATATCCATTCTTAATGAATACAAAATCTATTACTACATTTTATTGAGGAAAGTTAATTTTGTTTCATTTCATATATATATCAACAAAATAAATATCAACCTCATACATATTTAAGCTCAATTTTAACTCCTATATACTTAGAATAGGTACCTTACATAGCATATAAAAATGGGATGTTTACTAACTTGGTAGTTCATTTAAATTAATAGTTGAACATTTAAACACGACTAATTTATTATATTTAATGCTTTAGAAACTAATACAAATAGATTTTATTGGACTCACATCTTTGATAAGTAGGATAAAAGTAAAATATTAGGCATCATTAATATAGTTACTATGAAATACCATATAACATTATAAGGATGAGAAAAACAAGAACTATTTAAACTATTCAAAACATTTATTTGTATTCTACTAATGTCTAATAAATTAAATGTTGCTTAAATAACACTGATACATTTAATATGTTCACATGCCACCTGATTTCATTAAAAAAGGTTTGAAAGTCCACTTAACTGATATTTTTAATAATCTCTTAAATTTATATAATTTTTTTTATCACTTCTAACATGTATAATAACAGTTAAAAAAAGTTCCTAAATATGCACACGTTAAATTTAATACGTAATTTACTGAGACCAAACATATATTTGTACAGTGTTTGTAATAAGTGCCCTACTTTTTAGGTATTACTTTTAAAAAAACTACCACTAACTTTAGAAAATAAATTAGTGTTTAAGAAAATAATTAAAAACTTGCTTGGCAGATGTATTTACCACCAAGAATGTTAATTAATATGTTCTTATAAATATTATTGTTGTCATAAAGTCTTTAGAGCCGCGGTAATGTGGACCATCGGATAAGCGAAAACTCGGATAACACGGACTCTGTCCAAAATCTAGAGGGAAAACGTAAGGTAAACTGGTGCAATCAATAAAAACATTGTCGATGATGTGAAAAAAGACATCTACTCTATTATAAAATGAAAAACTAAAGTTTAAATAAAAATAAAATACAAAATGATAAAAAGACATACATAGGCTTACATGTGCCAGATAAAAATGATTACTTAAAGAAGTCCATAAGTGCTTTCTGTTTAACGGAACTCATTCGCTTGTGGGCCGTATCTATTTTTACAATTCTGGTTTTAACTGGTTTACACATTGCACATTGTCATAACACCAGCATGAGTTTTATTGAACAACGAGAAATTTAGTGAAAAAGCATTAACAAAATTGTATTGATGACTAGCAAAGCGTCCAAATGAAAATAAAATGCAAATAAAAAATGATAAAAGACATACATAGGCTACAGTATATGTTTCAGAAAAAAATATTTTTTGAAGAAGTTTATAAATGTTTTCTGTTTAATGGAACTCGCTCGCTTGAAAACTAAACAAACGATATGCAGTATGACACACGCAACGTTTTAAGAGCGAGGGTTTACTTGATTTTGAATCAAACTACTTTAATCACAAAAACTAAAGGAGAAGTGTGAGAGGGGGGTAAGACGGGTATGGTATAAGTTTTTTTTTCCGACACAATAGAAGGTCGGATAGAAGCAGGAAGCAACATAAGGAATGATGACATCAACAATAATCACAGACGTTAGTCTAGTCTTACTACGCTACTAAGTGTCTCGGACTACCCGATTAATATTATTGTTTATTCAAGTCATTTGTTTGATTGTTTATATATAGTTTACTACTTTTATAAATAAATAAATTATGTTATTTATTTAGAAAATCTATTATTCTCTTGAATAAACAGTACATGTACCGGTAAAAATACCTTTAAAAAAAGTAAAAAATCCTAATCTTATTGATGATTAGCAAAGCATCTGAATTACTGTATTATACAGTACTGTGGTTAATAATGATTAAACACTGTGCTTTTTATTTACCGGAACCATTTTTGACGAAACATTATGTGACTAATATAAGTACAGGGCAGTAGATTTGGAGCTTTATGCGGATTTCACTTTGTGCGGCTACTTTAACGCATGCGTCTACCTCAAACCGTACTTCATTTTATTTTTTTACCTCGGATAACCACGGCTCTACTCTATTTCCATTGTTATACTTGATACCTCCCGTTCAAAGTTTCATTACTTATTTTCTTAAGTGAGGTCCCCAGTTATAATCGTTCTTAGCTTCAGAATACTTTGGAATTAATAACCAGCTTATAGCATGGACCTTCATTCTTAGCTTAACTTGAGTACTTTATAATTACATTAAGTAATATTGATCGACTATTTACTTGCCTTCAGCATGTAGACGTACTATTTAAATGTCTGTACAAGTAACTAATTTTAAAATACGCTATAGGAAATCTGTTTAGTAAATTTTAAGTAGGAAAAATTGTGAATCTAGGGTTTTTTAGTATTGATTAATAAATGGTTTTTAATTATAACGGAACTTAACGGTACATAAGATAGGAACACTCGTAATGGTAATCTATATAAAAATTCAATTGTAAATGATCGTTTGTTCAAAATCTCAAATCTCTGAAAGATCTTCACCGATTACTTTGAAATTTTTACACCACATTATATTCGAATACAAGTAGGTTTTATATACTGTTTTTTAAAAAGGAGCATTTATTGAACATAAAAACAACAAAAAGTATACCAAATATTTAACAAAATTGTGAGCGCCATTAAATATGTTTATTGACTATAATAATAAAAGTAACAACTGTTTACTATAATATTTAGACTAACCAATGATTTGAAACTTTTAATCAATTATTTATATTTCTAAATTTTAGGTTAATATTTTGTAAAGAGCGCCTTCTGTTGGAGGTAAAAAAAACACTAACTATACTAAATATGGTATGTAAATGGAAAAGGGAGCGCCACAATAAATTATTATTAAATACATTTGTGTTGGTACAGCAATCAGCTGTTTACTCAAACTCAGTATTTCCATTAACAGCTGATTTCAAAATTTGAAACAATTATTTCTATTTCTAACTTTTAGTTAAAGTTATGATTAATTGTAGGCCTGAGCATTGCTGATTTGTTTAACCTTTATTATGACTGATGGTATAAAATATACGAAATAATTTGATTTGGACATTTACTATCATAGCTTTGAGAATTGTATTAATCCTAACCTTTATTTAAAGAAAACATAATATATGTGTAAAGAAGGGTCCAACGGGGTTTGCGAGCGAAGCTTTAATTAATAAAACGGAGGTCTTATCACTAGCTTTTGTGTAACAAATTTTAAGCAATGTAATGACCACACATTGTACATACGTACTTTAGTTTTAATGCGAATTTAATTCACTTAAATTCAAAGATGCAATACTTTTCGTTGACGCAATTGGAAAATGGTTAAAATATAGTATAAATCTACTTAAAAACTACTACGTGCTACAGCAACATTTGTAAAGAAAATAATTTTTACTGTGGTTATACTATTTAATATTCCATATTGTTTTACTAAATTTTTTTACATACTGTTTTACTAAAATCGATAACTGCCTACTATAATGTAAAATTATGCTAACATTATATTATATAACTTTAGTTTTTCGTGTTAAGTATTATGAATTTTATTTTTACAAACAGTACAATATTGTAAACACGTTTCTGTCTTCTGTCTGATTTCGATATAACGTCTGTAATTAAATGTGTTGTACTGAAAATTAAAACACTAAATTCAAGTATGAACTAATTTTGTTAAAGAAAATGCCTATATTTAAAATGAAATTCAAATATTGAATTTTTTACTAGTTACAACGTCCTCTTCAGTCCCATTTTGTCAGCGGTAAACTGGATTACTAAATCTGAAAGTAGAAATCGGTTTCCTGAAAGATTGAATAATAATTTACGTATTTAAATGTTAGAGAACATTAGTTTCATACACGAATGATGCAGTTAATTCAGTAGAACGTAATTTAGTTTTAGGTCTTGAATCGCTAAATATGACGACTTTATCGTTGAAACGTGTTTAATTTAATCAACTTACTAGTTGTGAGATGCTTAGTTCAAGTTGTATTATATCAAGTGTATCTTCTCACAAGTCAGCCTAATATTTGTTTATGTATTTGTAACCATTTCTGCTTTTTGCAGCTTTAAAATAAGAACATCCTTAATTATAATTATGCCACTTAAAAGGAAGTATGTTTAATAAAACGCAAAAATTCTGTACTTACAATAGTCCTGATTTTGTCAGAAATATTTCGAAACTCGAATAATAGGGTTATAATAAAGAGTATCTTAAATATCAAAGTTATTTCTGAATGATAAGCCGCTAAATATTCTGAAAAAGAAAAGAAACTTTTGTTTTTTGATTTATAAAATTTTTAAAATAGGTACGTTAATAAAAGTCCAAAAATGTTTCCCAGAATCGTTTATTAAAGCTGAATTTAAGATGTAAGGATTTTTGAAACGTTAATAAATCTCTTCAGATATAGTCATTTGTAATAGTTGTGAGAATCTGTGTTCGATTTTAATTCTTAAGTGTACATTTATTATCCACAAGTCAAGTTCAATATTTATTTATAAACTTGAAAAATATAAAAAAATAACATTAAAATGAAACAGTGAAATTACTTCATTATATCTGTGTGAATTTTGAACAATTAAGTTGTATAACAATACAAATGTAATTAAATTTATATAATAAACTTTAAAATATTTTTCTCATTATGAAGTTTTGCATGTGTGCTTGTTAATAATATACACACATTTTGGTATTACCGTTATAATTAGTCCCGATCCAATACGCTACCTTTAATTAAATACAAGAAATAGTAAACTCGATTTACCCAAATAAGCACAAATAAGTACGAATCTAATGTATATATTTATTGTTGACATCAACATTTTTATGTAAATGTAAGATTATATGGGTAGATGGTATAATAAAAATATAATCTTCTATAATAAAACAGTTTAAAGTTGAGTATGTGATATTCAAACAATACAAATGTTTGAAGATACAAATGTTTTAAGATATTGGATATTAAAATCTTTCATACAGATTTCGAGTTAGTTTCTTTATCGACTACTCCGTAAGCAACGGAAGTTCTAACGCAATTAAAGTTTATCTCGCAGAAAATTCCTCATCTATAAGACCAAGAAACTATACTGAAAACTATTTCATGTTTACAAAGTTAATCAATAAAGAAATAATGTTGAATAGTTAAGAAGTAGATTGTTTAAAATAAATCTTTAGTGCACATTTTTCTGTTGGATAAAATATAAATATTAGCATATTATTTTGTTTAAGTTATCCTGTTAATGAGTGGTCAACTTCGGAATTTATCATTTAACAATACAATTTTACTCTTCCGGTTTCAAGTTCTGTGTAGATACAGATCACAGTTTTAATATACGACTCTGAACAACTAGAGCATGAGAATGCTTTAAAATAGAATTCAGCTCTAAACAATTTGTATTGAGGAGAAACACAATTAAATTTACGGATGTTTATTTGTAATGTTGATATTAAGTTAAATGGTATCCATTTCAACTCCATAATTTAAAAAGTTAACTTGATTTATCTGTGAAAAAGCAAGTTTGCTAATGGATCGATTAATCTTTGTTTTTTAGCCATCAACAACATTTTATTTGTAGTTAATAAGATATGAGTTCGCTTTGCAACATGATTAATTATAAGTAATTATTAGTTTGGATTTATATACTTATTCACTTTGAGGAAAAATTTAAATAAACAAAACATCATATTAGCGTGCAAAACCTCCAACAAGCTTGAGAAGATAGTTTGTTCTAACAAAACAATAGTTAAAGGCAAGGACACAGAAAAATCTGGTATTTACAAAATAAAATGTTCCGATTGTCCTAAATTCTACATCGGACAAACAGGTAGATCCTTCAAAACCAGATTTTCGGAACACATTCCCAAGAAAACGTTTTCTGCACAAAAATCCAAGCTTGCTGAACATTTAGTTCAGAGTTGCCATCAAATTGACAACATTGACACCAATATGGAAATACTACACAAGTGTAAAAAATCTCCCTTTATGGCAACCTTGGAGGAAATGCATATTTACAACGCATTCAAATATGAACCCCATAACACATTGAATGAAAAACTGAAATATAATAATAACGTATTGTTCAACACAATTCAAACAATAAAGTCCAAACGTTCCCCCAACTCAACAGACGTCATCGGTATAAAACAAGTGGGGGTTGGCTGATCTTACATCCTTTGCCATGTGTTATCAGTTGTGACTCGATTGCTGGCCAGCATACTCGTATAATTATATTTTAGTGTTCGTGTGTATTTATTATGTGACTTTTTCGTGTCTGTGTTTTAGTTGTTTTTTGTTTCTTTTAATATTTGACTCGTTAATGGAGTGAGTGAACTCCGAAACCAGTAGTCACCATAAAAGTGAAGAACTGTCGATGGTTTATAAAGGTACGTAACCTAATATTATATATTTAGTCGTGTAATTGGATGCATTGAAGAAATATTATAAATCTGTGTTCACGCAGCAATCCTTTGATCGACATATTAAACTGTTGTGGGTAATGATGTGGATGCATTGAATAGATATTATCAATCTGTGCTCACGCAACTTAGCTCTACATCTTATACTGTTGTGGGTAATGATATCCATATCGTATTAGTTCAGGGAAACTCAGGTTAAAGATACCGTGATACTCCAGAAGGGAATTTGTTGGCAAGCACATCGTATAATCTTAATTACTATTATAGGGTAAAAACTTATTTCTCTTAGAACCTTTTTTGGTCATAACAATTGTTAATTTAAAACTGACAAATGTAATAATATTAATATAAGCTGTTTATTAACCATTTAAAGATAAATTAAACACAATGCCAAACAAATGTATTTAAATCTATAAAAATACAAATATTTTGTTAAATGTTACAAATATTATTTACTTCTATTATTAGAATTATTATTAGACATTTATCGCTGTAATTTTTAAAATTAGTTACAATAATCTCTACGATGAGTTAACAACCAAAGTTAAGTTATCACATTAAATTTACTCAAATACTGCATGAAAGTCACTTAAAGTAGTAATACTATATTTATTGTGTTACAATTTTTATTTAAAGACATTAACACAAGTGTTCATTACATAAGTATTAAATAATGCTTATTTGAGTCATTTTAGTTAAAAATGTTTCCAGATTTCAAATATACCACCTTGCATGCTACCTTATATTACAAAATATACTACTTTTATCATATCGATACGAAAATATAATTTTTCTTTTATCTAAGACAAAATCAAATTTGTTTGTTTCCTACTGTCATATTACTTACTCTTTTCGAAATAGACTGGTAAGTCTTATGTTTGTGTACGTTTGCTTTTAGAAGATTGACCTGTATACATTTCTTTCCATCTTGCATTTATACACAAATTATTTTAACTTAATAATTTTCGTAATGTGTATTCTGAAAATAAAGGAGGCCAGTAGAGTTGGAAAATTAATTTTCTAGTCTTAAAATATAAAAAATGGCAACATTTAATAAATAATTAACTTTTTAATTCAGAAATTGTGTTCGATGAGAACAGTTATGTATTATAACGAAATATAGGCTGTCTTTGTAATTAGTTGTATATTATGTATGTACATAAGATTGTTTAATAAATTTAAAGCAGAACAATATTATATTCACGAAAAAAGTTTATATACAGATATATAACGTATTTTAACATCTTAAAACAAAATGTATTTATAATAAATTGTAAATTTTCAACGAACTCTTAATTATTTTAGCTTTAGAATAAACTAGTTGGTGTTAATAAATTAATAAATCGAATTAAAATACAAAATTTAATTTTAATAGTTTTATATACATAATTTTACTGCTAGATTATATATTATATTAGATTCTTTTGTTGTCGATCCTCCTTGGAGAAGGTTTTCTTGCACGTCAGCTCTTGGTTTAATGTGCCCCTACGACCCCCGCCTAGCACGTTAGAAGCAGGTACCCCTTGTAAGGTCCAGAATTTTCTAGCCATAGAAAAAGAGAAAATGGAAATAATAAAGCATATTTAATTTGTTACAATATGGTCATAATATAATTTTTTTTATATACAAACACTATTTGAATATGTTATGTGGAAAGGAATTGTCGGACAGAAGAAATCAGTTTTTTTTAGAAGCAAAACAGCAAAAGTTTAATGATTTTAACACATTTTATGCAGTTGTAGGTACGAAAGTGAAAACCACTATCTTGATTGAACCAAATTAAATTACGTTAAATTATGTTAACACCTTGCATTGCAACTATTATGCTTACATACGATTTAGTATCCAATGCATAATCGCATGTAAGTATTTTGTTACTTGAGTATCTGTGATTTCAGTATAATTTTACTTAGAAGAGAATAGATCAGCAAAAATTTAGTTTATTTTGACTATTACAGTTTTTTAGGACATATTTACAATTTAATTATATATAAATATAAATATTTTCACAAAGTTTAATAATCTGCAAATAATTATTAAGACACATTACTATTAAACTAAAAGCTAATTGGTCCTGTTTGGAAGTCTGGAACTTTTATGTATTCGTATATTCCAATATTGTTTCTAAATAAAAGACATACAGATAAAAGACGTACGATTAGATTTTAATAAATTACAAATACATTTTATATTAGTATTTTAATGTCAAGAAACTAAATTATTTTGGTAATTACTTTATTACAACATTCCCTGCAGGACATTATTTACTTGGCTAACAGGATTAATGTCTCTGATAAAGTGTTGGGCGTTTCCTGAAGGGTGAACTTATATACTTTTTGGTTACATCTTATGTATTTACAATTTTATAAAAAAGAATCTGTCGATGTCGTTTATAAGAATCTAGTATTTTTTTATTAGCATTTCTCTCCTTGTAGATCTATAATGTTGTATATTAACTAAACCTTTTCTGATCACAGGACTCAGAAGCACTTCTATCTTTTATTAGAAACATAAAGTGATTATTCACTATGCATTATATAATTAAACTGTATATGTTGCGTTCCATTAAAGTTAAGTAGCAATGATCTGCTTATCAAATTTTTCTTTGAAAATTCCATTTTAGATGCTTAAAATAAAAAATTAGTTACATAATACAACATTGCCAATTTATAAAAGGATAAAGTCAAGATGAAAATGAAGAAATGTTGAGATAAGCAAAAATATATTCAACAGATAATATAAAAGAATTAAATATACCAAAAAAGATGTACATTTATTTCTTGTGTACCTTTTTTATATGCTATATAAAAAACGATTATCCCTCTAATATACCTATATTTATAACAATAAGTAGAATTATGTTTTAACATAAAAGTTTAGTTTTAAATAAATATTAGTAAAATATATAAAAAATAATAAAATAAAGGTTTATTAATATTTAAAAAAATATATATTTAAGGAACAGCAATCCAAAAACTCCTAGCAAGTTCATACGTTATATATATATTTTTAATTTTTTTTATTATTTTATGTTAACCTGTTTTAAATAATTGCTTACAAAGATTTATTTAAAATTTTTGTTTATAAATAAAACTAAAATAAATACTAATGGAATGAAGTCTAAATTCCACTAAAGTTCAGATACAAACACATAGTTAAGTTTTGGTTTTACAAATGTTTGTTTCTATTTAGAATTTTATATTTTTAAGTTCTAGATAGGTGAGAGCTGGTTCTTAGACTGGACTAACTATGTTAAAAAAAATACTGACTTACAAAGGATTCAGTCTTTTGCTTACGTATGATTACTTTGAAACAATAATGCAAATACATAAACATATGTATATGTTTGAGTACATAACTTATGAGAATAGTTTGTTCAGAGTTAAACTGAATTCTTATCAATTTTAAATGTTCTACAAAACATTACTGTGTCTTGTGTTGAGGTAATATCATTTGAGCAGTTTTTTCCTAGTTAGTTAGTGAAAAAATTAAAGTTGTTTAGTTAATTTATGAAAGCCTCATGGTAAAATTAAGACTTTTTAAACATAGCTATGTTATTAAATGCAAATAATAAATTTACTATATTTTCAAACACATTTTAACCTTTTGTCATTATTACCACTGAAATATATTATAAAACCTTACAAGAATTACAAAAAATTGCTATGTTAAAAATGTATTAAACTTTTGAATAATGTTAAGTAAAGCATAGGTTAAATGAAAATAATGTACTTATTTAATTTTATTATCAACATAAATGTATTAACGGTCGTCTCAGTAACAATTGAAATGTTTGGGAAAACTTATTATGAGATCATTGTTTGAAAGTTGAACGGTTATAGTTACGTTACTGGGAAGTGAGTTAATTGTTAAGAACGTTTGAACAGCAGTTGCCGTGTTAAACTGAATTAAACAACCCACATTATACAATCTCATGTTTTGTATGACTGTATATGTAAGTTCGTAAACTCTTACTCGTTAAAGGGGATACCCTGTCCGCCAAATTGAATTTGATTCCCATAAGAGCAATGCTACAGAATAAGTAATTTTTTTGTTAATTCAAGGAATAAATTTTAAAAAAATTTTCATCTTGAGGTACTTTCACATGATGTTGATTGCTGAATACTTTTCAAAAACCGTTTTATTGTTTTCATAAACATATGATATAAATAGTAAACTTTTTTAATTTTTTACTCATTTGCAAAAAGAGATACTGCAAAAGAACCTTAGCAATCAATACCACAATTTATTTTACTTTAAGAACAAAAAATACAGCTTTCGTTTTTTCAAGAGAATAACACAAAAATATGCTTAAAAGGGAAGGTATGGTAAGGTTATTTTAACATTGAAATTGGGAGCCAACTTCACTGTTCTGAATTTAGGGACCCGAGCCTTAAATATGTTTTGATAACACTTTAATAATCCATGCCACACTGGAAAAGATATGTTAGTTCAAGTTTACTTTACCGTTATAGAGCGGATATCTACACTCATGCTAGTTTTCGTGGACAACTTGAGCAAGCTGGCAGTTACTGTTACGCTTGAATGGACGCGGCATATACGTGTTCAATATAAAATCGCTGGAGTGTTTAATGTAATCAAAAAGTGTTACTTCATAAACCACATAGGATAATCACATAAAGCACTAAGTATTCAAGTGGTTTTCAGATAGTTTGCTAACAATATTTGTATATCACTAATTATTCATGAATTTAAATTCTTTATGTTCCAATGGTTAAACTTGAATAATTGCAGGTTTAGATTTACTTAATAATTATTCTCAGAAATAAGTTAATAAATAAGCATTGTGTATTATTACATGAGTATTGTATTTTGCTTGGATCTGAATTGGTTTAACTTATTCCGCCCAGTATGCAGGGAAGCAATTAGCTTTAAAACATTTGCGAAAACTTTTCCTTTGACAAGTTTTAATTCAAATGAGTAAATATTTATTATTCAAGAATACCGCAATGAATTACGCAATGAGAATTAATTATTAAATACCTAAACAAACATGAACTTGGCATTTTTACAGAGTAACATAAACAGAGTATATAGATTCGCATCAATCAAGTGGATATTAAATATTGAAGCTGATACTTTCAAGGTTGCAATTCATTTAATGGTATATTTTTCCCACTGCATATCATTTTCTAACCAAGTATTCTGTTTTATTTTTATATCGTGTCTTATATTTTGTTTTTGAATTGAATGTGTAGCCAAAATTCGAAATAAATGCGGATATGGAATACTAAAAAATATATATATTAGTTTGATTCCATAGAAGGTAATTTCAAGGGTACATAGAAGGTAGAAGGGTCAAGGGAAGAAGGTACATAGAAGGGAACATAATTTAAAAAATTATCTCTCATTAACAACGTTTCGAAAACAATTATTATTTATCGAACAATATTACTTAATATTATTTTTTATTCCGTTGGAAAATTAACCACATTTTTAATGCAACCATCAAACTTTCTATGTACTGACTCAGAACAATCAAACAATCTAAATATTGACTTAGAACAATCATGTTGACATATTCACTTATAATTTAAATTACATAAGGTCATAAATTGTAATAAAAAGGAGAACTTTCGTGCCTTGTCAAAGTAGTTGAACCAAAAGAATTATGTTTCTTAGTCATGGAATTTTAAGGAGTCTAAAGTCGATAAAAGGCTTTAAATACATGACCCATTCTAAAATAACTATAGAAATTTTTTTATCGTTGTCCATTGTGAAATATTTATTAGGTTATTATGGTCACAGGCTCAAGTGAATAAACCATGAATTAAATAGTTGTGATATAATGAAGTAGGCTAATATTAATTTTCATTATTGATTTTGTATACGTTATAAATTAACATCGAACATTTATAAAGTATGTATTATTTTTTATAAGTTCAACTATAATTCAAATGTAAAAGTATTACTGTATAATAAGTATGTAATATTCGTGTCTCTTTCTTATGTTCTGGCTTTAATAAGAGCTTGATGCTAAGATAATCTAAAAACAAATATATAACAAAATCCTAATCACCCTATCACAAATATATAACACTAAAAATTATATAATTTGATATATAGTGAATGCATATAAGAACATGTTGTTGTTTTTTTATGTCAATACATTTTAAATTGTATTAATATAATACATTAACATATTGTTCCTAACGTATGGTAATTAGTAACTTGTCTGTTTACTCGATCTATCAGCATTAATTGTTTTTTAAGCTGATTATATTAGCAATTAAATATTCCTCTTATTTATCTTATATACATGCTGGACAAGTAGAACATAGACTTTTTTAAATGCTCAAACTCACAAATTAGTCGTTATGGGTTATATTTGAATGCATTGCATTGGTAATACTACATTTCATTCGTATGCATAGTTAATAATGATCAACGGTTTCAGTATCAGCATTATTAATTAAATCCCATACCTCGCTTTAATTAAACAAATTGTAAAACGACATCCACCTGACTAAGTATTAAGTGCGACTCAAATGTATACTCGTTGTATATTGATTTTTGTAATTAATATGTTATTATAAATTTAGAGAGAGACATATGAGTATTGACTATAGCCGTTCTAAGCACGATGTTGTAGATCACGTGATATTGGTATTAAAAATAAAACAATTAGATTACCTAAGTGTGTAAATGTTGCTCAACTTCTCGATTTGAATTTTCTCAAGTACAACTATGTAAAATGGGACTTTAAAATTATCATATCATTTTAGAATGCATTATATTCTGATGCAGGGATAGTAATTGATATTTTTAACCTGCAACTCTGTAAACTATATTTTAAAATATAAATCATTATTAACATTTAAAAAAAGGAATTCCGACTTTAAAAACTAAACTAATAATTAAATCGTGAATAAATATTTAAACTCGCCTGTTTATCCTTCATATTTGGTAATAAATGTAAGTGATATTGTGTTTTTGTATTTGAAATTTTAATCGCGTAACACCATAAATCATAACAAACACAAACACCATGAAACTACTATAGCAAAGCACTTATGGTGCAATACGACTAACTATTTGATATTAAATTAATTGACCTGTTAATGGCAGTTTGGTAACACGTAGCACATCGAATAAACTCAAAAATTAACAACACATTAGGCAAGTGAAACTTGATGGTTGAAACGTACTTGTAGCCTAAACCACATTTTCTCTGTGAGTTAATCGCGTATGATTGATTACTAAAGCCACTAGGTACGTAATTCTCATTTGAATATTAAAATACAAAATATTGAAAATAGAGTCAATATATATATATATATATATAAATATATATATTTTAAAAAAATACTTATAATGTAGTTATGAAACCATAAATTTAAATTTAAATAATTGTATACACAATATATAATAAAATTTAAAAATTTTTTTTAAGAACTTCAAGAACACAAACTGGATGGAGTATTAAGTTTACAAAAAAAAAAAAAAAAAAAAGCTAAATGAAGAAAAAATGAAAAGTGAATGCAATAATAATAATATTACTTATTTGTTCTATACATAATTTCAATCATTTGCCCATCTACAAACAAAACACAAAATTGCTTTAACGAAGTACAAAAATAGCGACCTATCAAGAGACAGTTTGCCAATGTGAAAAAAACAGTAAAAATAATAATATAACTAAATTGAAAAATCAAACGCTTAATCTACTTCAATTTTTTTGTAGACAAACATATTCTTACTATGATTAAAGATCATTCTTATATGTATTGTATTGAATACACGTACTTCATGAAATAGAATATACTTACATATTTTTCTAATGGTCTACTTTTTGTTGTTATTGTTATATTATGTAATTTATTAAACGTTGCATATTTCATTGCAATACAATTCAGAGCTAGAAACTAATTTTACGTTTTAACGTTATTTTACAATCCTACTCTGTCAGCTTCTGAATTGAGTAATCTTTTTATAGAATAATTTTTCATTGACAACTAACTGCACATCACGAGAACAATGATTTTATATATTCTTTTTGATTAAATAAATTCAAACAAATTATTAAACGTTTTATTTTTTTAGGAATTTAAATAAGACTTATAAATTTAAATCTATACAATTTTTAACTGCTATATTGTTTGATATTTCTAATCTTTAAGTTTCTGATATAGTATTCACATATCAAGTATTGCGTACTTGTCCGTTAAGACATTCACTCTAGAATATCTAACAAAATACAGTATAGTTTTCTAATATAATTTCTTTGCGTAAAACAGTTGCTGGCTTAAAGGTCTTGAGACATCAACCAACACTTGTTAAAACATAAACAAATATAAAAAAATAATGGTAAAGTTTAGAAACTCTATTCAGCTAAACTAGTCGCGCGAAAACAAAATACAAAAATATGACATACATAACATTCCACTTAAAATAATTATTCATTTGAATTAAAAAACCATTTCACACAACGTGCATTTACACAATACGCCTTCCTCCATGTTTTATTCCGCAACTATAATCACTTTGTTGTGCTCAATAAATATTGAATGCGATAATCATTGTACTCAATAAATTGAAATATATTATTGAATAAGACTTTCATTGCTTTTTAAAATAAAATCTTAAATTTACAATATTTTTTACATTTCAGTGGAATGTATGTAAATAACAAAATCACTTTATAAGAACAAATCTAAGTACATTTTTAAACACACATGAATAAGAATATAATTCCGGTAGTCAAAATAATCAGAATAATCATAGTTTATTTATGCACAAGAAATGAATGACTTATTCGACACCATTCTCTTTTCCATTAAAAGTTAGAACAACCTTTAAATGATACACATCTAACAAAATCTGACTGTCCAAAACTCACTCTCCAATATTTCAGGAAGCTAAATATCAGGGGTTTAGCTACGGTACATCATATTAAATTAAATATTTTAAAGATTGTTAACAACATTTTATTTTTTTAAATGTATAACACTTTAAACGCAATACATTTTTTTAAAGTAACTAGCTTTGGTTCACAATTAAAAATTTGAACGAGTTTAAATTATAATGCGGATTACCATTACTTTAAGAACTTTTAGAACTGCCACTGTCTTGTGATACGTTCCAGAGGAACTTTACTACTCCAGACAGACAAACAAACAAGTGATCCTAAAGAGTGTTGTTGGTTTTTTTTTTAAGTTTGTCGTTTTATTTATGATTAGAAAATTATGTAAATATTAATTTTACCTTTGTTACAACAGTGATTTAATAAATCAAACAAATGTAAATAGAGCAATAAATATAGGAATATTGGAAGTAGGCCTATTTTATTTAAAAATCTTTTTGATCTTACTGTTTTAAATTTCTATTTTTGATCATAAATAGGCTACCCTAATCTCAATGTGTAATTAAGTTTATAAAGTTAAAATCTCTATGGTTTTCTCTTAGGTTAACTGGCATTGCCATACAACATGTTGCTTTTTAACTTTAATATTTGATTAACAATATAAAAAGGTAGATATTGTAGAATGTTTAGTTCATAATATGGTTCATATTTTTATAATATGTCTTTAATATTTATTTTGCTACGTGTAGGAGAGTTTTTACATTTATAAATTTCATAAAAATATAATCTGCCAGTGCATCTACCTTGACTTAACCAAATTCAATATAGATATTTCTCATTAAATTTTTCACTACAATTTGCCATTTCAAAAAAAAAGTTATAAATACAATACCATTATCGTTTAATGTTAAGACCTACAATTTTTTTTCATGAAAAAGTGTGTTTCAATTTAAACTGCAATAATGAAATAGACAACTAGATTATATTAGTTCTGCTTATCAGAGTTTATTCTATTTTGCGTTTGCGTAGGGGTATTGATAGAGCAAAGCTGCTAGTAATCTTTCTTTGCACGCCACCAATACATAACAATAATGATTTTGTCTACATATTAGTGTTTGCATATAGGCGTAAGAAACTAAAACAAATATCCCAGCACAACACAGTAAATTTTATTTTATTGGAATTTTACTATTTTAATATTATGCTATATTTATAAACATATTTTTTTATTTTTAAATTTAATAAACTAAGAAAACTTTATATTTTTGTAAATCAACTGTTTTCAACTGTTTTGGTCTAAAGGAGAATTTAATGTGATAATTGGCTTATTAAAACATCCCCTTGTTGTAGATTTTGTATACTTTCATTAGTATTACTCTCGCTGATAAAGTGATGGGCGTTTCCTTAAGGGTATGATTCATTATGTTTGCGTTCGTTTAGTAAACATTTACAATTTTACAGAATATTTGTTCATTGCACAATAATTAATTATGTTATAGAATTGTAAGGAATTTGCATACTGCACCTTTCGAAGCACCATAATTGAATCCCCCAGAGTTACCACCATTATCAGATGAAATTTAATTTCACTTAGCTCCATACCAGATCTCATCAACTAGAGTTTTTCAGGTTATCAAATCATCATTATTAAGAAGCACGTGTAGCACCTCTGATTTTTACAACGAGATATAGTTTTACAATGTTTTCTTGTTATTCTTGTTTTTTATATGTTAACGAAAGTATTAATGTGTTTGCTTAGTGTTTACATTACAAGTATTAGTTTAATAACACAAACCGTTATTTATGTATTAATGGGAACCAAACGATTACAACATAAAATGCATAATGATAAGTAAATTAGATGTTACGGAATGATATGCTAAAAATATAATTACATTTCTTAGATATTCTTGAATTACAATGACGAATGTATATTTTATATAGCCTTTATGGTGAAATTTAAAATAAAGGTAGAAAGATAACGCATTCTTTTTTTAAGTAAATAAAAAAAACAATAATAATTATCTTTAAAATATTCCTAAACAAACAACAGATTTTGTAAACAATCGTCTTCTATAACGTAAACCTTTTATTTTTAACCATCTCAATATTATTTTTTAAATTTATTTTTAGAAATAATATTGAAATATTGATACGTTATTGTAATAAGTTTGACTAAAACCATAACTTATTTACTAAAGTAGCTGAACATTAGATCACCATAATTTAATCTTGTAGATGTTATTTCATCCACAGTGTTAATAAAGGTTTCATTCTGTTATACTTGTAAAGTCATTCCACTTTTGCAATTTTAAATTACAATACTATATAGCAAAAACTGTGTAATGAAAATTCTGGGATATAAAAAGATGATCGCGTTAATACTCAGACTTGCAATCAATATTTTTTTTGCAATGTAAATATATAATAAACTAAGCATAAGTTAACATCAAGTGCATATTACATTTTAATGTATATACTTTTAATGTTGAAATCGTTTAAGTTGTATCTCTTGCCTGCTCTTGAAAAACTAATCTCTTCCTCTTCTAATATTACATGTATATTGTGTATTATATTTTTCTATTGCATTTTTTCAGATTTATATCAAAACGTACTACGTTATGCAAGATTATATACTAAAAACCTTTCAAACTATAATTTAAAAACTTTAGATATATTTGTTATTAAGTCAAACATAAAATAAACGATTTTCATAAATAATTAATTAAAACTAAGATATTTTAATACAAAATGCTACATTATAGTATTTTGAATGCTGTTGTAAAATCACATTTAGTTTATTGCAAACATCAGATAATATAAATCTTGACCACACTCAATGCATTATAAACACTTCACGAACAAACAAAGGAAACACATAACAGTGTCATGCATAAAATTACACTTAGAAATATTCGTTATTGTGTGGGATTAAAATGTAGCTTGACTTTTATAGGATATAAAGTTTTCTTTGTAAAATTTTAATATAAAAAGGTTTATAGTTTTTATAAGTATTGTAGCGCCCTGATATTTTAATAATAATTAATCTGTATGCATTTTATTATCTTAATATGGGAGAAAATATATTAATAATGTTTTGTCTGAATATAAATAGTTTCATATTTTAGATGGGTTTAATTTGATCATTGTAGTAATTTTGTTTTTGTTTATTAATGATATTTTTCTGTAAAATTCTAACAAAACAAAATATAACTAAAAACTAATATAACTAATAATAATATACTTGAGTTTTATTTAGAAACGAAACTTATTTTTTTTTTGTAAAATTGTTTATATTAAATTAATTTTTAGTCCAAAGTCCTTAAATTTGTGTATCATAAAATATAGTGTGTAAGTTACAGAATTTGGTCATGATATATAGAAAGTTATTTATTAACTTGAACAAAAATTTATTTACCAATAATCACCTTAATTATGATAAATGAATATCAAATGTAAATTTATTTTGTAAACTCTTCTACTGAAGCTGCTTTAGATTAATAATATGGATAACAATAACTAGGTTATCAGACAATAAATATATAATTACCTAAAATTAAATTTACAATCCTGCTAGCTGTGATAAATACTAAACACCAATTTACTTTAAAATCGATATAACAAAAATTTATAAACAGTTATTCAAACTTTCTTAAAGTTATACTACTATTACTTAGTTCTTTGTGAAATAAAAATTATTAGTTTCAATTGTAAAATATTTCAAAATAATCTTCTTGAGATTATGTTCGACAAGAGGATGAAATGATTTAAAATCCGATGATTAATTCTTCTTCAAAGGACGAGGATAAATACGAGCAAAAGCAGAATTTATAAAAATGAATTGTACTCCGTGGTTTTGGCAGCAAACGAATGTCCCTACCGTGATTATGTGCTCAGCTGCGTTTTTTAGAATCATTATAGAAAACTTCGGGTATTGCACTGCTGTAGGAAAAAATCCTCTCCTACACTTACAGGTTATTTTTAACTTTGCTTTCGATACTATCATATCTTTGTTATAATTAATTATTAGACATTTAATTCGGGTTTAATTCAAAATCTACGTGGTATTAGTAAGTAAAGTGGAACTATAATGCTTAAAACTTGCTTATGAGAAGTATCCGAAAAAAAGTATTTCTTCTAGTTGTCTTCCTAGCAAAAACTTTTAATTTTGGTCCTGTATAAATCTCTGTATTAAGATTGAGTTACTTATCGTTTAAAGTAAACATTTTATTTGTATAATTAATTTTAATCTAAATACTTAGAAGTGTTAGAGTGAGAAAATGGGTTCAAACATTTTCAAACTTATTTGCGGATTATCTAATATTTAAAAAGAGATTTACATAATTTATGTTCACATTGCGTGTTTTATTCCATTATTGCAAAATCAGTGTGTAATATGATATTTAGTTTTATTGTTATTATAGTATATACCTTTGAGAAATATGATTCTTCATGATTAGTTTTATTTATGGAAATTAGTAATTATATATTGGACGTAGAATGTATTTGAAAAAATGTAAATACTTTGATAATACATTACTCCACAAACAATACAGTAATTACTATTCAATAAAACGGTATTATCCACCAACATAGATATCTATGTATATTTTCTTCAAATGGCTGAATCGTTCTTTTTAATATATAAACTATATTTGTATAGAAAATACTTATCGGAAAACACTCAATGATTTCACTGTCACTCTAAGTCCTATTACCAAGTAAGATGCAGAGATTTGACACGTATCAATCACAAATGCAAAACAAAATTTGAATATGTTTATTAAGTTTAGTATTTATACACTTTGAAATGTTCATATTGTTCGAAATCCGTGTAGTAAAGTTATTCTATGTTTGGCAAACCAAGACTGGGAATTTGACGTATATGCGACTTCTTAGATATTTATTTGATATTTTAATGACTTGCCACGTTTTTGTATAATGTAAATTTTTGAATTAGTATAAATTGAGTTACAATACTGATAGGCAATAATATTTAAAATTTGCAATTAATTCGATTAAATAGTTACATTAATTGGAACAGTATACTAATACTATTTTTGTTAAAACACTGATAATTAACAAAATATCAAGTTGGCATACAAGTTGGCATATCAAATTGGCACAAAATATTTGTCGCATTTGCAAGGCAATTAATATAGATTTAGTTTTTTTACAATATTATAATTCAATTTAAATATATTACACATAATTAAATTTTATTATTTATTAGCTATATGTGATGCAGAATATGATAAGAGACCTCTTGTCGCAAATTTTCGAAATTGAGATTTTGTTATTTCCTTAAAGAGGATTTATTTCTGAACAATTTTACACAAAAATCATAATTCGATCTTAAAAATTAAGGAATTTATGGCCAAATAAAAATTAGTTACGGAAAAATTTAGTTTTGGGAAAATCTCAATTAAAGTTTTGAATACCAATTATGCCAAGATTGGTTTATTTCATGCCAACGCTTGTATTATTTATGCAGCTGCTCACCACAGAGTAAGCTCGAACCTAGCATAATTAAAGAATTTTTAATCATTGTGATTTTTAATAATAGATATTGTCTAGATTATTATTAATCTAATAATACAAAAGGTTGTTTGTTGGATTTTAAGCCTTTTTTATTACTTTTTTAACCAGTCAAAGAAAAGGGCCATATTGTCGGGAATGGTATCAAAATAATCAGAAGATGTTCTACTATTAGTTAAAACTACAGTTAGTAGCCTGAAATGTCAGGAGAAGCTACTTTCTGAGACACTGCAAGCAATAAATTAAACAAATAAAAGCAATATTAGTATTTACGAAAAAGGACCTCTTGTCACACCCATGTTATTTCTCCATAACGGCAAGAGGTCTCTTTTCTCAGACCTGACATCTGTTGCTTGGATACCATTTTTCGATTATTTCTCGACTACTACTCTTTCGACAAGAGGTCCCTTTTCATTTTCCGCATCACATATATAATTTTTTGCAATTTGATCAAAAACTCTATATTTAATTATTTAAACATATCAGCTTCAATCAAGTTACTATCTCCCAATTTTTAAAGATAAATAACTATTTAAATACAAAGAAAATAGGCAACATTAATTTAATATTTTTGATAATTTAAGTTCTTTTTTTTAATAAAGATCTAAATTCATACATAGTCCTTAAACTATTGAGTCTAATTTTTATTATTATAATTTTATTATTTTCTGATAAGGTGGCACGCAAAATCTAAATAAAATAATTAGTCATACATAACATTGCACTTAAAAATATTCAATAACTATATGGAACAAAACTATTATAAAACGCCCATTAATACAAATTGTTATTATCTTGTTTTATTGTTTGCCACGAATAGCATGATTCGATACAACTAAATTAAAATACGTACTACTAATTAATGGTTAGGAAACATAATTACAACCGTTAATAATTTTCTTATTTAATATTTCTTCCTTAAACTTAATTTTGTTTTACAAATATATTTACATTAAATACAAATCTAATTTGGTATTTCAATGTATTAGTTGGCATCTTACTTATTCATAAACTGTATGTTTTATATATACAGAGGAGAGACAACTTATTAGACTGAATTTTATTTTTTTCCGAGAAATTACAAATAATTCATTTTAAACCGTCGTTTAAACGCTCAATATGTATCCGATATTTATTTCATTCATTTATCCATATCTACGAGCTAAGCAGCTTGTACTTCTGCCAGCTATTGATACAAAACATATTGGGTGTGCATAAGACGACACGTTGGAAATGAAAAATTCTATGACCAGATTTAAACATAGTTTGTTTAAACGTTTATTCATTTTTATGATTTAAAAAAATCGTCCTAAGGCATTGACACGACGCACATCGAATCTGTCGCACTAATTTAAACGTTTGAGTGTTGCGTTTTGTCTGTAATATATTTTGCTAAACCTTAATGTGATAACGATCTCGGTTGGTTGATATTATATAAATACCCTGAAGATAGAGCAATGCTCTGAAAAGCATCTGTTTGAATAGAAAGTCACGTGGTGGAAGGAAAATAAGGTAAATCGTTGTTATATTATGTTTTTAGTTTAACATATTAATGTTGTAGCTTGTAATAATTATAGATACAATACTCGCGTATAAGATACTTGGCTCACGTAAGCTGAACTTTAGGCAGTAATTTTATCATCAGTAATAATTTTCGTCTACAATACGGTCAATATATTATAGACTAATTAAATTTTTACATGTAATTATATAAATTAATTTAATTATTTAATGGACATTTTTTTATTAAAAGCTATTTTGTGTCACATAATATAAATCAACATGTTAGCCACAAGAAGTTAAGTTAACCGATACATTATTAATCTTCCTTTACGAAAAACATTAATAATGCAGTTAATCTAATCATCTCACAGATTATACGAACAAATAACTTAAGATAATAGAAATACTAATAAATTAAAAAAACATCTATAAAAGTTTGAAAACATATATTTAAAATTTACTTTTTGCATTTTTTATCAATAAAGTACTACATTAAACGCAAACTTGTCGTTAAATGCATTAAACGGGGTGGTCTGGACCTAGGGTTAAAATTGTTGTTGTGTGATAGAACAACATAAATGCAACTTAAATACACAATTTAAAAAATTCTACTTCACACATCCACTTAAAAAAAATTATTCTTTAGAAAAAGAGGATTTTATTGTACTATTTATCTGACATTAAAATAATGCTATTTAAAATAGTGCTGCAAGTTAAAGTAGTGGTATTTTAGTTATCTAAAAGCTATTACTTAGCTAGTGTAATTTTGGCCTAACCAAGTTTTTTTTTCATTTAGAATTTTTTATATTGTGTATTTAAGTATTTATGTTGTTCTATCACCCAAAAAAACTTACCAGTAGGTCCTTACCACCTCGTATATCTATTTATATAAACAATATGTAAGTACATTACGTAATGAAAATCCAATACATTTTACAATGCTAATTTTCAGTACTTATTAAATAGAACGGGAATAAAATCGGCGAGAGAACTATAAAACTTGGCCATCCCTTTCCTGTGTTCGACAACCCCACATATTACTGGATAAATAAAACAAGACATTTCACCGAAGCTATTTTGTTAGTAACATAAAACAGTTTGCGTTTTACAGCTTACATCGGCTAACCGACCTCAGAACCACACACGTAAAGGACAAAACATCGGTATATTAAAGAACCGGTTAATAAAATAAATTAATTCTTCATAATTTATGTATTTGTACAGTAAGAATGAGATTTAATTTATGTTGTTTATAATAAATCATCCTAATAAATACCATTTTAAAATAAAGTGTATTCCATAGTATTATTATTGTTGTTTTATGCTCAACATCCTTACATTATAGCAGAGGGTCTTTAGAGTATCGCTTTAAAGTCGAATAAGTTAGTCGAATAAGAGTCGGGCATCCGGTTAGAGGTTTAAATTGACTAACGGCAACGTTAATAAATGCAGTAGTCGCCTACATTTTTGCTAAATTATTTACAAATTTGTGAAATTAACTATAATTATTATAATTTTTTTTAAATAAGGAAACATTGGCAAAATAGCATTAAAACTAGATTTTTATTGTTTCTCAGATCAGGAAATATTCATGCATAATAAGTAACCAATTTCAAGGCTTAGATGGTTGGGCTAATATTGTTTGTGCGTATACAAACAGCTACAAGGTCGTACTCTTGAGTAATGTCCTGCGGTTCGTTCACATTTAACCGACTCTTATTAATCATTAGAATAGCAAACAAACCCACCACCATTTTAACTCGTACATAACCGAAGTACTTCCTCTGACTTGCGTACAAAGTAAAAATAATTTAAAATTATTTCCTAAATTTTTTCATAATATGAACCAATTCAGCTAATCTTGGTTAAACAATTGATTTAAGGTGGTATTTTATTACTGTTCATTTTTATGTGATAGCAATATTTAATTTATTAGTTTACTTTAAAACTTGGATTTTTTTAAGTATTATATTTTTAACTTCAGTAATTTAGCACTTCTCGCTTCTGTATACTGTCATTCGATTGTTTGTTTGTTTAATCTAATGTAACGTTAAACTGCATTTCCCTTAAAGTGTCCGCTTGAAACTAATTCAAATTAAGAAATTTGTTTAGAATAATCTTAACGTTTAAATGTTATTTATAAACAACATTAATATTATCTAATATTATTATTATTAATATTATTATAGTATCATTAAGTTATACTCAGATGTAGACCTTTAATAACTAATGTAGCCAAGTAATACATTTTTGTCTTTGCGTTTAACATTAATTTATAATAACCACCCTGTTTTAAAGAAAAGAGAAAAGTAATGTATTGGAAATAGTATCTTGGCTAAATATTAAAAAGATGCTTCCTATAGCAGTATTAAACTACATACATGGAAAAGTAAACATTTGACCAAATTCAACCACAATCGAAAGTTGTTTGTGTTCTTTAGACACAGTAACCTCATTTGTATAAATACATTAATAACGTTTATTTACACTTATGTCTAAATTGTATTTTAAAATGCATATTTTGTGTAACACAAAAAGTTACTGTTTTTAAAAGAGGCATAGTTTTAGTCCAATGTATGTCTTATAGTAGTTCATATTTGACTACTTTCTAGAGTTATAATTGAAAATTATAAAAATAGGTTATAACATTAAAAAAAACAAACGAAAAAAAACAGTTACATATTAGTAATTTTTATGCATAAATTCATGATTAGCTTAATATTTTTAAACAACCCGCCATGTTAAACTTCCCTATTACTCGGTGAAGTAAAGTTTCAAAAACTCACTCGGTGAAGTAATGAAACCCATTTAAATAACATTGAGTGCTCAACTTAATAAAATATACCTCTATGAAGTCAACGACGTTCAACGCTAGAAATCAGCTGTGTGCTTGAATGTTATCGTTATGCTTTAAAGTAGTTTCCTAACCTAGCTTTTGTTTCTAAAAGAACAACAGTTTATATATTGTAGATTAACTTATTTACACCCCGTCCTGTATATTATGGGGACATGCAAAATATTGTACGTAACCCCCTGTATATTGTCGGGTCAGGTAAAATCTTGTACGTTACACGTTACGCAAAAGCGTGTTTACATCACTTAGGTGAATTATGCAACTCGCTTCGCTCGTTGCACAACATTCACCTGCGTGATGTAAAAACGCTCTTACTACACTTGTAACGTAAATAGCTATTAAGAAAATAAGAGCTATTACACTCGACCTAATTTGAAAACGATTGGTCGCAGGAGAGTAGGTCTTTGTTTCTATACGTTTCAGACCATTTGAATTAATTGCAGATTTTTTGTAAAAAGTGTCCTAGTAGGATTCTTCAGATCATTTGAGTTATTTGTTTTTCGATCCAATTTAAAATGGCGGAATTAGACTGTTGAATTGTTTTTTTTGCTATTAATTTGAGGAATATTTAAGTAACCTATATGTTTTTTCAACACCTTGATAAGTGGTAGTAAATATGCTTCAAAATTGCAGATTTTTTCGAGAAATGGTCCTTGTAGGATTTCCCAGATACTGATGTTTTTAATTGTTCGATTCGAATGGCGGCCTATTTGATTCGAACCAAAATCGCAAAGTTAGATCGGGGAAATTACATGATTTCTCCAATTTATAAACCCGAGTACAAGTTGGGAGTTAAATCATTCGAAAAACAATCTACTATAATCCTGTGCAAAGTTATTTCTCTTATAGTTACCGGAGCAAGGAACAAAATTCATAGGAAGCTTCCGATAAAAGATTTTTTTTCCATATCCATGTAAGGTAAATGCGCCATTTCTCCCACTCATAAGCCCGAGTATAATTTGTGAGTTATATCATTGGAAAGGTAATTCAATTTACTATCATCCTGTGCACAGCTATTTTAGGTACAGCTCCCGGAACAAGGAACAAAATTCATAGGAAACTCCCAGTATTTAATACGAGTTATTCCCTGGTAAGAAAATTCAGCTATAGCAATGCGGCAGTGCTGTTTAAGTTTTTTTTTTATATTTATAACATACATAAATGTTTTGTTGAATATGTTTTGTTAGAATCTTGCTTTAAGCTAGCTTAACAAACTTCTCAATAATGTGTAAAACAATTTAGATTAAATACCAATATTCAAGATCGTAGAATATATCTAAAGTTTACATATCTAATAAATCAAACTAAAACAACAAAAATAGGTAGTCATAAATGGTGAAAATAAATTGTGCTTAATATGACAATTTTGTTCTGAAGTAAATAATGAATCATGCTCATTATATTCACAGTAATGTATTATTTAAAATTTATTTTTATTTCCTGTATTTTAAATATTATAACATAACTTTCTATAAATTGATACAATTTTACGTTCAACAATTTCCGTTTATTAATTAAAATTAATTGGAAATACTAAATGTCACTGTGAGGGATTTGAATCTTCAATTAGTATATCAAAAGCTTATTAATTTCAAAGCTAAAGTACGAAGAAAAAAAGTCCATCGTATAATACTTTGACATCTACGTACACCAGGAAAAGATTTATTATTTTAATTTCTTTTAATCTCTTTGCATTAATCACTGGATGCTATATCATTTATTCCTCTTTTACGTACTCATGTATATAATTGTATTAAATATAGTTTAGAATATTATAATTTCTATTAATGTAGGTAATAATAAACATCGTCAATAAGTTTATATAGATAAATATGCAGAGTGGAAAATAACTCGTGATACACATCAATATAAATTACAATTGATGCTTATATCCACGTAAAACCTCTGACGTACCTGTTATAAACATTTTTGTGCTGTTTAAGACAGATAAAAAATGCTGTCCCCTCTTTTTAAAGGGTTATTAAAGAAAATACCTTTATTTTTTAATGGCAACACCTACATTGTTACATATCATTGTAAAGCAACATAATTGGAAACCATAAATTAATGTTACTTTTCCGTTATACCGACCACACCACAATTTGCAAAGAAAAGGTAAAACCATTATGAAAGTAACCATTTTGGTACTTGTGTATTATACGGACCACACATCGAAACCACTGCCAAGGGAACGAAACATACTGTGACTAAATATGTTAGGTTAGAACCTTTTAGGTATTTTTTTAATCATTATTTTTGCATTTCTGTTGCCATAAGTTAAAGGTAAAAAAATAATGAAAGTAATCATTCTGGTACTTGTGTATTGTACGGACCACAAGTTGAAACCACTGCCAAGGGAACGAAACATACTGTGACTAAATAGGTTACGTTAGAACCTTTTAGGTATTTTTTTATTATTATTTTTGCATTTCTGTTGCCATAAGTCAGGGCCTAGGGTCGGATGACAACAGAAATGCAAAAATAATAATAAAAAAGTACCTAAAAGGTTCTAACCTAACCTATTTAGTCTCAGTATGTTTCGTTCCCTTGGCAGTAGTTTCGATAAATAGTAGATGGTGTGGTCGGTATAACGGAAAAGTACCGAATTAATTAACTACAACAAGAAAATACAAATAAACTAAGGAATCCATTCGCTAAGATTAAAAATTTTATTTTGAAAGGTTTTTTGTAACTTTATATTATTTCAAAGACGGCAAGAGATCTGATCTAGCGAGACAGTTTTTCAACGTAAGGGGGAACCTTAGAAAACTTATTGACAATACTCATATCCTCCTGTCCCACTCATAATAGTCACAAATAAGAAATTTGTAATAGACACATTTTGTGTTACAACAAATTGAGGCATTTATAAAAAAAACCTTAACTTCGGTGGCAATAAAATAAAAATCGGTTATAAATGATAAATGTTATATCGTAAATTTATAATGATAGGATATCGCAATGTGAAAATAATAATTTATTACAAAGTTCAATATTTCAAATTTTATAAATTTTACAGCATGGAACAACAATAGCCCAAGTTAACCTTATCGCAGAATAATAACAAAGAACTCCTTATCTTATGACGTGATAAGCAAAAAATAAGAATGTATGCTTTTGATTTCATTCTGCATTTTCACTTTAATTCCTTTACTTATATTCTGAAAAGTGATTGATATTGTTCTCGCCAAGCATTTTGTACCTTAGACCTACATGTTTGTTTTTTTTTTATTGTTTTAACATGATGTATTGCAAGTCATAAATGTTGGTTACTAATTGTTGACATGGTTACTAATTGACATAATTAAATATTAAAATATAAAAAATTGCCCGAGAATAGATTTAGGATTTATCTTTCCCTCTTTTAAATAATATTAAATTATAACATTAACTTATAAAATTACATTCTGGATCGTTGGGAACGAATGCGTTCACAGATTTGTATTTTCTTACCACATAACTAAAAGGTATTTAAAGGGCTTTCCAATGATATGTAACAAGATATTGGTTGCTATGAAAAAAAAAAAATAATAAAAGTTGCAACCTTTACCCTTCAGGAGTAAAAAAAGGGGCTTCAGTTTTAACCATCATTAAACACCACAAATGCTTGTTTATAGTATACTTGTTTTACTGTTGCAACAGTCTATTTAAATTATATCGAAGTGTATTGTGACTTATTTTACACTCTGTATATAGATGTTTATCAATAACTTATGCGTACAAAATGAATGCGTTATCAAGTTGTTTCGATTACTATTGATAACAACAATATGTACAGTGGAGTAGATTGTACATAGAATATACACAAACGGTATATGAGCATAAATAGTTAAGTTAATTTGATAACTTTATAAATATCAAAGATATTATTATTCAGATTATCTCGTTTTGTGTTAAAGCTCATTCAGTGTATTTACATTATCTAGTTACCACTTACACTATTTATTAGTAAATTACTTTAATTTAATACATTTTTAATTGCTTCAAGTGTATTAAAAATAAAGAAATTAAAAATCTAAAAATAAAACTTGTTTTGTTAATTATAAAAAAAATCATCATCAATACAATTCTTTATTTCAGGATATAAATGGACCATTTGTTCCGACAAAAGTGGTGTTTATATAAATGGGCAGATATAATATAACTTTGATGTTTTTCTGTTATTTATGTTCCACTATAACTTTGAGTATTGGTTTCATATTCCAGAATAGTTAATTATTTGTAATTATGCTTCAGCACTCTATTTAAAAACTTATGTTTATGGGTATTACTATAGGGCTTAAGACTGTATTTCTGTTAATGTAGCTCTACAGCTGCTTTTCTCATTAACTAGTCTTTATACAACCAGAGATATAAAAGAGACACGTTTTTTTTAACTTTTAGAACATCAGAGACAAAATTAAAGCAATATTGTTACTGACCATCTCATTTTCGTTATTTGATGTTTTCGTTCAAGTTACAAATTGTAAAATGTTATCCTATTTTATTTAAGGCTATGATGAAAGACAGGTTGTGTGAGGTGATAATATGTGGAAGTAAAATTCACAATAGTGGTATTGGCCTAATATAATGTTTTAATAATAGAAATATGTTCATTACTCATGGCAATTATTTATAATATTTGTATCACTGGTTCAGAATAAATAAAAACATTGGTGTGCTTTCTTTTATTATTTTTTTTTTTAACAAAACAGATTGCTTTACAAAATAATATTTAAACTAACTTTAAATTCCCTGCTTTCGGACCAATTACTAGTATTTGAAAAGACATGTATATTTGAAATTTAACCATGATCAAATTCCTCAATTCTATCTATCAATTCTGCAATTCCTCCACTGAATTTTAATGAATAATTAGCGTTTTCAATTACACAAATTATCAGAGGTTGGTTACGTTAAATTCATGATAAGATGTTGATGATTTAAAGAAAATTATTTATTTAAAATTAATTATTGTGATATTTTTAAAATTGACAATCTTTTACCTGGATAAAAGAAGTCTTCATTTAATTATGTTTTAAATTAAGTAATATTAATATTTGATTTGATTAATCATTTATGATTAAGTTATCTTGATCGAACGTACTATTCCCTCTAGTATAAATGAAAACAAAACTAGACAATGCAATGTGTTGGATCTATCAAAATACATGTTGACTTTTGTGAAATTATAATTATGAAATTGAAGCACGCAATTTACTAATACATTAATTTACCTCAAGCTCTTCTGAAATATGGAGCTGGAACACGCTGAGATTACTTTATACTTTATATGTTCTCTCCTAATGTAATATTTGATTGTAAGGTTTTACTTTTAACTAAACAGTCTGTTTGTTTAAGCATTTTAACTATTAAAAATATTGTCAACTTAGTTATGTGAAATTATTGTATAAAATAATACACAAACATCAACGGTTACATTTAGAAATAGTAAATGCTTAATGTTGTCTACACTGTGCCGTGGTTGATTCAATTATTGTTTATTTGTGGGTGATCTATGGGAATTTTAATTAACTTTGCGATATCAAAAATATTTCAATAAAAATCTGTTGAAATTAAGTAATAGATACCGGATACTATATTTACGCATTGCTTAAAAGTGTACGAAATGTATGTTCAGTAATATTATTAGAAAATACTTGATAATTATTTAACATATTATTAGTAAAATCAAAATGGAGAATAATATGAATTAGTATTCAAGCGAACATTTTGTACCCCTATAAATATTCTGGGAGATATATGTTGTGAAGTAACAAAAATCATATTAGTTGTCAAGTTCTGTTAATCAAACCTTATCGCCCGAATTCCACTTGTGTCGAGTTATACAGCATTTATTTTACTGCAAGTTTAGTACTTCTAGTCCAGGTTATTATAAAAGAGATGGTAATAACTTAGTGTAAGTAATAATAGTATTATATAGTATTACTATAGTATTAGTATAGTATAGTATTATATACTTAGGCACGTAGTGTACATTTATTAACTTGCCGGTTAGGCAATGCCTAAAACCTGTTTTATTTGTGTAATTTGTAAAACGTGTAACAGATTTATTCAGACATTTAATCCCGGACTCGGTAGCTCTGAAACTGTCTTTATAAACTTTAAATTACTTACTATTTATTTTAAAATAATGACATCGGTACTCACAAAAGTAAAAAAATCCTGTCACATCAGGGAAAGTTAGATACATTAATAGAACAGTTTAGTTTTTCAAAAATAGTTGTTCATCATAATTAATTAGGAAATCTAAATAATTTATATTTAAGAATAATGGTAATTCAGAGTCAATACGGACTATACAATCATCATCAGTTTGAGTACATTCAGTTTGACTATACAATCATTTTACTGAAGTAATTAATTGACCCAAAATATAAGGGTGACTGAAATAAAGCAATGTACAAATAACTTACTAAAGATTTTACCTAAATAAATCTGTTGTTATTAATTAGTTAGTTTGTATTCAGATTGTATAATCAAATTCTATTGCAAAGAAAGCACGGATTTAAAAGTTATGACCTTGTATTGAGGTAGTCGGATATAACTACATAAAACATTCCTTAGAAATAATTTTGTATAGTAGTGTAATTATAATTGATGTAAATTGAATAAAGAGACAAAGTTTAATGAATACACACATATACAATTGTAGTAAATAATCTAAATATTAGATACATTTAGAGTAGTATGTATATTTAAACTTAAATATTATATGTCTAAAATTATCACAACACAATAATGTAGTTATTTTGAAATTACTAGAGTAATCACCAAATTTAAGTAATTCTATTCACTTACTGTACGTCCGAGTTTTCATATTTACAAAACTGATTAAATCACACGGGACAGACATCTTATGGAACTATAAAGTTCGGTCATCCCGTTCTTGTGTTTGACATAAAATTCAACCTTATATTACTGGATGAATAAAACAAGACATTCCACTGAAGTTATTTGTTAGCTACATAAAACCTTCCGTTTTACAGCTTACATCGGCTAACCGAGTTCAAAAGCAAATATATGTAAACTGAGAAAAAATACGTAAGTTATAAAATATCAGATAAAACATAATTAATTATATTAAATACATAGCTTGTTATAGATACAAACAAAAATTTTAAAACACATTTAATGTGCTTCCTTTGTATAGTTGTTTTATATTCATTGGCCAGTTTACTTATAGACAGCAAAGAGGTATTTTATATTGTGCGGTTAAATATTTTAAAATATTTTAAATAAATTAAAGTTTATGACATAAACTTGTATATATTATGTATACATAGACCTATACATTGAATAAACCACTACTATTTAGGAAAATTTATGTAAATACAAATCGCATACTGAATAAATATGAATATTTTTCGAACTTAAGTGCATATGAACTAATTATCCTATACTATAATACGAAATAAAAATACTTCAAAAGAATGATTTCGTTCTCCACAAAAACCTATCTTAAAGGTAAGAAATGAAAAAAATTGTTTTAAGCTTGAAATCAGCTGATAATTTAAATAATAAAGGAAGCAGATGATTTCTGTTATTTTTATAGTCAATAAACATATGTATGTAATGCTTTTAAACTCCATAAGCCCAATGTGAAAAATGTTCAATTTTAAATGAGTTGTTTTTAAAAATACGAGTTTTCCTGAGGTAGCGGTTTTCACCAATCGATTTTTTAGACCCAAAAGCCTCTAATCCCAAACTTTCAGCGAAATCCTTCCGCTGGATCTCGAGATTGCTCGTACAAACAAACAGAGATTGCTTGTATTAAAGTATATGATACGGGTGGGTAAAAACTAAAAACATAAGAAAATACATCATTTAAGTTTTACTCTTGGAAAGTAACAAGGTATTCCGTAAAACATAGTACTGAATTTAAACACATCAGAGAAATTGACTAGGACAGTTTACGGATACGATTTAAATTACATTCCTTTTGATATTTTTGTATATATAGGTTAGTTACTAGATTAAATAATATAGGATTAGTTTGGATGTACGTGTGTATAATCCCCCACTATAGACTTTAAATTATAAAAATAAAGTTATACAAAAACAAAGAAAGACACAAATTTATTATATTTAAATGTGGAGTTTCAGTAAATATGTAGTATTATAAATAAAAGGTGTACATAATTTAACCTTTAACAAATTGTTTACAGTCTTATTTACCAGGCATTGGGTGGTTTTATTGAAAGGAAGTTCCATTTACCTTTAAAAATTTCGTTATTTTACAATTTCTGTACAATATTTTGTTTTATGCTACAGATGAATTATTATTTCCTTCATTACCACCATACGTATTGTTAATAGAAACGAAAATTTGTATCTTGGTCAAATAGCAAAACTCTAAATTATATAACATATATATATGTCAAACGTTAATAATGAACATGTATATAAGTAACTATACAAGAAATTAAAAGATGTAGCCTGAAAATGTTAAAGTTTTTTCGTGTTACTTTTTCATACTAGTACGAAATATAGGCCTGATAGTTAAATAATACTTCATAAATAGGTCTTATTTAAAATTAATACAAATCTTTAGCAAATGTTATCAAATGTTATATCTACATTATGATCATATTTAGTATGTTGTTGTTTTTGTATGAATAAAATAATAATAATCTGTAAATTTATGTCTAATAAAAACTTATTTTTTATTTATTATTTCTGTATTAATTCAGATTTTAGTAACAGAAGTCAGCTCCCAACATTACATCGCCTAAGAATATTAAAACTGATATCATCTAATAAATATCTCTTAACTATAATAGTTTTATAAATATAAATAAATTTGCCTCCAATATATAAACAGTTTTTTTTTAATCTTTCGTTAACAACTACACAAAAAATAATAAAACATAAATATGAAATGTGCATTGTCAACACTAATGAGCTAAAATTCAATTATACTTGTGCAGTATTTGAACATACAATAACATGCAATATAACTTACGATATTACAATTAGATTTAATTCTTTTAATTAATCTATTTATCACCATTAAAAATTAAATAAAATTACACAAACTAAACTTTATTTATGTATATACTGTATATATAAACTAAAATATTATGTGGTGTAGTATCGTATAGTTTATTAATATTTTATGAATATAAATAGATAGTTATAAAAAGCGATGCAAACTATAATATTATTAATTTCAAAACTTTCACAGATAATGAGAAAAAATGCGATTAAAAGTGAATTAGTTTCAAGTTATTTTAATTTATAATCTAAAATTTATGTAAACGGAAAAGATACAAAGTCGTATACAATTTATCTAGTTGTTATTTACTAAATCTACATTTGTCATCTGCTAAATCCGGAATAGATAATGTATTTTTATTCTTCCAATGTAGTTGACAATATTCATTATTCACAGAATACTATTAATCTAGTCTTTTTTCAGTCTTTCTTGTAATGCATTAAAATTTTTACAAATTGTTTGATGATAATATAAAAACATTTTTTAAATCTCATTCAGGAATAGATGTCGTTCATTGATTCCAATTAACTAATAGGTAACTACAAGAACTGGTAACATTTTTGAATTTTATAATATACTATAAAACGTATTTATAAATTATTTAATTATACATTCTTTTATTCTATTATTTTTTTACATCGTATATTTCCTAGTAATTATAAGATTACCTTAAATTTCCTCTTAGAACTATTCATTAGAAAATTATAAATCATCACAAAAGAGTAAAAAGACTTTAATCTAGTTATAACTTTTTAAATCAAGAATTTAAGAATACGAACAAAAGCAAAATATATAAAATTAGTCTTGTGACTTACATTTTACAGGAAAAACCACGGTCTAATTATATATTCTGTGTGTTTCTTAGATTACTCCCGTTTCCCAGTGCTTTTAAATAAGCTACGCGAGAAATATTTAAAATCTTTGTATATGAAAACTTTATATAAAATGAACAAATATTTCCAATCTATTATATACAGGGTGTCCCACGAAGAAACGGAGAAACTCTCAGGACTTGTTCTTCGGGTGAAAATAACAAATAAGTTCATATAAACATAGGTACAGAAACGCTTAGTTAGCGAGCTATACAGAGTGAAAGATTTCGCCCAGATTTCAATGCCACCGTTAAAATGGAGCCTTATTAAATTAATTTGGGCGTTACCCAGGACGTAAAATTTAGCGTATATTATGTAAAGTGAACTGAAAAATTTAATAAAACCGGTTCCAGACCTGTAGCTGCAGTAATTTTTAAGATATCTTAAAAAATATAAAAAATTTGGTTTCCAAAAACAAGTTTCAGATTTTACGATACTAAACTTTTTTACTGGTATGTAATTCATTAGACAAAACAGAAGTATTTTTCTATTAAAAACTATACATAATTATGTTCAATAATATTTTCAGTAATTAACATGTTTAATCCCAATATTAGGATGTACGTTCAGTAAAAAAAAAGTGTAACGAATTTTGTATATTTTTCCTACGTTATTTATTTAATTAAAAATTGATTATATTAAAGTTTTCGTGTAATTTTTATTGGCTTATTTTACATCATTATCTTAAGACATTAATTTTTTACAAGTTTTGTTAAAGAATTTTACGTGTTTGTTACCCATTTAACAAAGTTAATCTACTTGAAACCTAAATGAAATATTATTATAAACAAATATACTATTATTATTATCAAAATAATATTATAATAATATAATATTATAATATATTAGACTACTATGTGAAGATTTTAAATTCAGAGCCAATACGCAGGACTTATGAAAAAGTTCTTAGTTACCAGGATCATACAAAATGGTTTAGAAGATATCTGGGATCCGAAAACTTAGCGACAAATTAATTCAGATAAATCATAAAAGGAATAAAATAATGTAAATTGTAATTTCTAAATAAATGTGTTCTTAGAAAGTGTATTTATATTATAATGATATGTATAATTTGTTGGTAAGTTTTTAAAGAGGTGGTACCTTGAATATAAGAAACATTTTGCATCTTTGACCTATTGACTTTAACTCAACGCCTCCCCTAGGTAAAAATATCAAACATTTTCTATGATTTTTCTAATCCACAAAAAGGTGTGTTTTTTAATGATATTTATATATATATATAAGCCTACTATTGGAAATTGCATTTTCTGTCATAATAATAGAATTGATTTAAAACATTACTAGCTGACCCGTGCGAATATTTCGCAAGTTCGGAGTAGGCCTACATTTACCTGATTTAACACGTTGATTTAATTCAGTTAATTTATTTACATTGGTTTATAAATAACAGTTTCCCTATACAATCTTACAGTGTAAACAATCTAACAGCTGTCATGCTAGTTAAACAGATGGTTAGTAGATGGCGCCTTTCATTAGGAACATACAGAGTATAATATAAAAGTTTTTTAAATCAATTTTTGTTATTAAAACATGAATTTTAAGCTGTTTGTCTATTTTTCCCGTGTAGTGGTTAAGGAAAGCTTTAAAATGATGCCTCATTCATGTAATTTGATGATGTATTAAGGAAGTTATGGCGTACCGACAAAAAAATAGTCTTGAGAAATAATACATAAGATTATACAACTCTATTTTAAATAAGTAATCATTTACACAAAAAGAGCCAAATACGAATCTGTTAGTTTGATAAACATTTAAAGTAAATATAAACATCCTGGGACTGATATAATACAGTTAATTTTAAAAGTAATATCAATATTACTTTAAAAAAATATTAACATTTTATACATCATATTACAATTATTTATATTTGTAATATTATTTTTCAATAATACAAAAAAAAAATTATACTTTGTCAAATAATCCACACTAGTAGTATATAAGCAATAAAGATGTACTTTGTTATGTATTTGCCTACTTTGCCTCGACTTAATACAAAATAGGTTATTTTGTGCGAACATATTTTCTAAAGGTTGACACCTATCGTGTGGCCTCTCATTTTAATGGTATTGATAAAATAAAACGAGAAACGAAACCTATAGATCTCTCTCTTAACCCTACTGGAAATAAAGGTAAATAAACCAAAAGGAAAATGACCAAATTACATTTTACTATACGGTAATTAAATAAACACATCCGTTACCAGTTACTAAAATTTTGAAGAAGTCACTTTTGTAATAATTTACTAGCATAACATTTCACAGGAAATGCTCATTTTCACAATCCAAATTGCTTCCTGTCATAGGCTTGACAATGTGACAGTGTGGTGTAAAAAAAATGTAAAACTCCTCGCTGAAACATCTCTTGAGGAACTCGTTGGGTATCTATAAAGTTCGATTTCTGAGATCATCAATAACATGCGGTTTGGTTTTTTAAACTCTGTCTTTGGTATAATCTATTAGTAATCCAGTGGTGACAAATACAATGATCTGGCAGTCCACTCGATAAATCCTCATCTACCCATCCATCGATTTGGAAAAGCACTATCCAAATACTGCCGCACTTGCCGGCCATAATTTGGAGGAGCTCTATCTTGCCGGAACAAAACTTATTCAAAACCAATATTTTAAACATGATGGAGTATGTATTCTATGCATAATTTCTAACACAATAAAATATTTGTTTAAACGTAATTATAGTTTCTAAATTATTCTTTAAATTTATAAACTATAGAGAAAGCAAGAATGCATTTTTCATGTATACTCAAATATATTTATATAAATATTATATATAATTAGGCCAAATAACCAATCTATTGATTTTAAAATGCATGTCATGCCAAGGGAGTAAGATTAAAACACCTCTTTGTATTATAGCAATAACAGTATCTTTGATTTTATATTTATTTATTATTTGGTCATTTTAATGTAACAATTTAGTGACCTTAGGTATAATACGGCATTGGAAGTTAAACGAATACAGGACAAAAGAGCCATCAAACATAGATTGGAACATAGACCTTTGATTGGAATTTACTTAGATTGGAATGTCTGATACATAGAATAGGAACACAAACATTCTGGCTAAGTTATTCCGCTTAATAAAAGTATTTCAATTGATGTAGAAAATATATTTTCCAAAAAATCTTATTATTACAAGATTTGTTTTTATTACAGTTATTGGGGCCAAACTGAAAGAAAGAATAATTTCAAAATATGTTATTCTTCATCTGCCTTGACAATTAATGCATACACTACAACCTGTTCATATCTGTGGAAATTTAAAAAATTTATATAAAAGAAATTATAACTTCATGCAAAAATACAGAGTAAAACTTTTCAGATCTTCGTCTTTTCGTTTTTCTGTAAATATTTGTTAGATTTAAACTATCAGAGTATTATAAAAAACTTTTGTATTATAAACATTATGATACCACCAACCATTACTGGAGGGAACAAAAAAGGACCAAACATAATTATTCACTTTAGACACAACACCGAGCACTTTAAAAAAGTTTGAACATACTATACAAACATAAATGCAGATGGAGAAAATAATTAAATTACAAGTGAAAAAACATAGACCAAGACCGGGAGTTGAACCCGGGACCTTTACGTTTGTACGGCTTTACTGCAATTATTGAATTAACAGATTGAATACCTCGTGTATACGACATTGAAAATAATCTCAACTCTTATTTTGCAGCTTACAGTGGTGTAAAGGTCCCGGGGATCAACTCAGGGTCTTGGTCTATGTTTTTTTACTTGTAATTTAATTAAATATCCCTTGCTGAGGAAGTGTGCAAGCGGAAAAAATTAAAAAAATAAAATATAGAACATTAATATTTAATAAGGAAACATATTTAAATAACTCAATTTAGTTTTCTACTGGTTTGATCACTACTGTGTATAATATATATAACTAAACTGCTCGTATTAATATTTATCCAACAAACAGCTTTATTTAACTCAGCAACAACGCAAATGCATTAAAGAAGTAAGTTACTCCACTTTATGATACATTTATTTTTAATTTGTTAACTTAAGTTAAATTCTAAATTCATGCGCTTGCTTTTATAATATTTTGTTAGCCTTCCGATTAATTGTTAATGTCATAAAAGCATTTATTTTATCTGTTTGTAAAATTATTTTTATTTAAGTTTCACTAAAATTAGGAAACATTTACAATACGAATAAATCTTGTAAGATCTAGCTACGATCATTTACAAAGTGGGATAAACGTTCTAAACTGGCAACTCACGTTATATATATATATAGCAAAAACTGTGAACACAATTTTATACTTAACAAAATAAATCCTTTGGGAACGTAAAACCATAAAGTATATCTCAATAAAATAAAGTCAGAATGTGTTCAGTAGGTGGGAGAAGAGGGACCATAAATAAATTTAAAATATATTTGAAATCAACGTTTAAAAACTGTATCTATTTCCGTTTGAAGGAAATTAAAGTTCCTAAGTTCAAAAAATAAAGTAACATAACACAAAAACTAACTTAACTAATAAATACAAAATCTAAATTACTCTTAAAATTTTTAAATCAATGACAATGTGTATAACTTTGTGGCTGTATTTGTGTAAACAACTACGACTGGGTTTTCTAAAACCGTTTGAGTCTGAAAGTTTAAATAATATGTAATTCCTTCATCTAAAAAAAACTACTTTCAATTTACCCACTCAGAAACGCTACAGTTTATATTTTTCATAAATACAGTATAGACTGTAATGCGGTTACTTTAAAAATGTGTTGTTCTAAATTAAGTTTCCGTATAATAGTAAGCTTTATAAATTACTAAAAGAAGAATGATTTTTTAAATATGTTTATTAATTTTATATGTTTACTCAGAGTCAACCTCGATATAAAATAAGTGATTTTACGTTCTTGGAAATTTATCTTTTGAAAGAAATTCTAGGTAAAGTTTATTAGCAGAATTAGATCTTGTTGACTAATTAAACCTCTACATATACATTGTATATATATACAAAACAAATCTCAAAAAAAAAAAAAAAATCTCTTTAGGTAAAATCTCAACATAGAAGTCCATAATAACAACATGTTATCCATAGTTACATCCACACTATTTAAGATTTCTCTTTGTGTAAAAGTTATAAATATCACAATTAAGAAAGGATTTTGAGTTTTAATACGTTAATTGATTTAAAAGTCCTCATTACTTACAAGTTAAGGTAGTACTTATACTGCATACAAAGTTTGAACAATTATTTATTTTATTTCTCTTAAATAATCT
>JAGFPH010002038.1:76128-138133 GCA_018207615.1 Philaenus spumarius
ACTTTCCTTCCGTACTAATCGGATCTGTTACTCGTTTAGACTTTTTAAATTTTGTGGCCTAATTAGGTTTTTACCTTTTATATATATGTTATCATATATATTATAAGCTATATTTATTAGTTAAATTCCAATGTAAGCTATGAAACCATTTTGTTTTTTATACAAAACAATTCATATCTAGAGAAATGTTTGACTGATAGAATTCAAGCTTTTCAGGAAGTTTAACCTAACAATGATATACCTAAAAAAAAATTACGTTTAAATCCAACTATGCGTTTCAAAATGGTGGCTGTTTGAAAATTTCAAACCTAAATTACTCAAAAAGCTTACGTTTAAAAAAAACACCTTTTTTGTAGCCCTTTTGATGCCCTATCGGATGTTCTCACAGTCAAAAGAATCGAATAAAGGATAATGGTTTAGTTATGTGTAATAATTAGTTTGTTCAACTAGAATCCTATACCAACACAGTAAACACAACATTATTGTATGTACATATGCTGTTATATCTTTAACTTAAATCCTTAATTAAATTGTTACACTATCCAATAAGGAATCAAAAGGGCTACAAAAACGATCTTGATATGTTTTGGTAAAATTAACGATTTTTTAGTAATTTAGGTTAAAATTATCAAACCGTCACCATTTTGAAACGCATGATTGGATTTAATAGCTTATTTTTCCTGAGATATAGCCTATCATTGTTAGTTTAAACTTCATGTCCAGTTTGAACTCAATCAGTCAAACATTTCTCTAGATATGGGTTATTTTGTACAAAAAACAAAATGGCGGATATCTGTAAAACAAAGCGATTTCGTGCCTATGTTGATGTGCCTTTTTTTCTTATTTTTAACTATAGAATGCTTAAAAATCTTCCGAGTGATTCCGAGAAAAAGCATAGTTCTGAATCACCCTGTATAATGGTACTAAAACTTTACTCGCTTATTATCTTCAGATTTATAAGAACTTAATAATTTGCTAGTAAATTACATTGTTTTAATTTCATTTATAGTGTTTAATTATCTCCTGCATTGATTCCATCTAGTTGTATTTTTCACGCTACACTTCATTCTTTATAAAATTGTCTTTCTTTACAAGAATGATGTGACAAAAAATTATTATTGAAAGTTAAGTATTATTACTATTGTTTTTTTATGATTATTATTGTTAGCGTATGACTAGCAAACTATAACCTTTTAAATAAAAACATACATAATTTTAAATTGTTATCAAATCTTGTATTATGTTCAAATTGCTTCGTGCTTATGACAACCTGGCAACAAGTCTATAACAATTCATATTTTGAAAAAGGTACATTGGATTTTTACAATTCAAGATTTAGAATATTACGTATTAAAAGTTAAAGAAGAAATTTATTAACTTAAAATTATTAAAATTTAACACCTCCTGAATTCACGAATTTTGAAAATATTTCATATGCTATCATAAAAGGATATTCTTATAAAATAATACAAATAATTAAAACGCATAAATAATGTGTAATGTAGCAAATACCAAAATCAAAATTAGATAATGTCATTTCATGTAAAAAATCTTCTTTCATTATGTTAAGAGTGTTTTGTTAAAGTATTATCTACTTGTATATATGTAGGTACACTATTAAAATGACGTTTTACAACAAAACAAATACGTTAGAAAAGTCAGGAAAATAAAGCCATATTCAAATTCAATAACTCTCAATTTACCTAAATGAATATATTACAGAATTATACAATAGCATTATGAATAAATATTAAAAAACTTATTGTAATACATGTAGGAAAGACCAAAATGTATCTTAAAACAACGATAAATATTTCAATTAAAACTTTTGCAATGGCAATCTCTATTAGGCTTGATATTTTCAAGACATACTAAGCCAATTCATTATTTAATTACAAACTATTTTTTTTACATTCATATACTTGATTATAAGATATAAAATGTAATAAACGGTACCAGGAACAGGCACATACTTTCTCACAAACATATTTAAATTATTAAACAGATTTACTGTGACTTCATAATTGTAGGTGGGGTAGAAGAGGTGATTTATTAAAGTAGGAGATTAACTAATAAATATTATTACTATCTAGAGAGAAAACTATTCGATCGATTTCGAACAAATTTGCACCAAACACGTCAGTTAGGTCTGTATAAATTTGAAAAAAGGTTTTGAAAAATTTTGATAAACAACCCAATTTATATCCACAAAAAACCCCAAAAATCAGTTATTATTATTATTAGCTAAACGAGAATTTTTAGAAAGATGCGGTTTTTTTGCATATAGTAGGGTACATTAAAGGCTACAAATAAACCAAATTTGATCAAATTCGTTAGAGCCGTTCTTTAAATATATAAATGTGTCTCACGTTTGAAACTACTATTTGTATTTGTTTTAATGTTACCCATTCAATTATACAGTAAGTACATCATATCATATTAATACTATAATTAACATACAAAGGCAAACAGATGTTATACTAAACTTGAAACAAAACATAGAAAGGTAAAACAATGCCGGACCCATCGTTCATATTGATATTTCAATAAAGAGTTGCGTGCTTATTTGAATATATCGATGCCATAACTATGTGGGCAATAATATAGAAGAAAGCTTAATAAGTTTACTATCCATCAATACAATTTACTGGCGTAGTTTTATTTCCTACGTTCTACAAAGTCCGTAGGTTATTTGCTACAAACGTTTGCATAATCATTTGTACGAATGTATAAGGTAGGAAAATGATTTAGACCTATTTTATATTTATTTTTAGAAGCACAAGGAAGTCGACGCTGCAGTAGGCGGGGGAAAGGTAGACTAAACACTGCATTACTAACAATTGCACGTGTGTCTGGTTGATGATTCGGACTGGTTTTATCGAAATCGCAGAGAATTATTTAATAAGTTTCTTAATTTAAATAAAGGGTTTCTATATTATACATCAAATAAATTTAATTAAAAAGTCCTGCGAAATTGCAATATCTCAGCTTCTGGTTGGTGTAGGAAGGTGAAACACAAAACAAAGTAAAACCATTCATTATTAAAATGTGCATTTAGTATATACAGGGTGTCCCAAGAAGAAACGGAGAAACTCTCAGGACTTTTTCTTCAGGTAAAAATAACATAAAAAGTTCATATAAACATAGGTCTAGAAACGCTTGAGCCCTATTAAATTATTTTGGGCGCTAACCAGGACGTAAAATATAAAATATTCAAACAAAGTTCATAATCGTGGTTTTTGTACTGCCAACCTATGAAAATAATATTTATGTTACAAAAGTTGTAAAATAACCTAAATTAATTCGCAATTATTGTTAAGTTTCAGATTTTATGATATTACATTTTTTTACTGGTATGTAATTCATTAGACAAAACAGTAAAGTATTTTTCTATTAAAATCTATACATAATTATGTTCAATAATATTTTCAGTAATTAACATGTTTTCTCCCAATATTAAAATGAACGTTCAGTAAAAAAATGTGTAACCAATTTTCCATTTTTAGTACCTTATTTATTTAATTAAAAATAGATTTTCTTAAAGTTTTCGTATAATTTTTACTAGCTTATTTTACATCATTATCTTAAAAAACTAATTCTTTACAAGTTTTGTTAAAGAATTTTACGTGTTTGTTACCCATTTAACAAAATTAATCTACTTGAATCCTAAATGAAACTTGTTTTTGGACACCAAATATTGTGTATTTCTTCAGATATCTTAACAATTACTGCAGCTACAGGTCTGGAACCAATTTTATTAAATTTTTCAGTTCACTTTACATAATATACGCTAAATTTTACGTCCTGGGTAACGTCCAAAATAATTTAATATGGCTCCATTTTAACGGTGGCACTGAAATCTGGGCGAAATTTTTCACTCTGTATAACTCGCCAACTAAGCGTTTCTGGACATATGTTTATATGAACTGTTTTTGTTATTTTCACCTGAAGAACAAGTCCTGAGAGTTTATCCGTTTCTTCGTGGGACAACCTGTATAAATTCAGATTATAAAAATCACTTTACCGTATTCAGGAACTTTATATAAAAATATTTGTCCCGATCTTAAATATGCTTATGTCCTCCTGTAAGTTACCGTTCAAAACCTTCTTTATTTTGAAGAAACTCGAATCCTAACAGTCGAAGGTGCTGTTTTGATATATCGAAATTCTAAGAAGCCGTTCGCAATAACAGCTACAGTTGAAACTTCGTATGTTCGAATGTAGTTGATAGTTTTTGACTGCGGCGTATGGTGAAGTGTAAACTAGGTGTTAATTAGACTTTAGGCAAACAAATACATATATTGTTAAAGATAAGTAATTTATTAGTGCAAACTGATAATAGAAGAACTGCCAAAATATCAGGACATAATATAAACCTCTTTTATAAGTGTCAGTATACATTACAGATAAATTTCAGTTTTTTTTCTATATGACATGTTTTACTACAATTAATTGACACAATGATTTATCATTGTTTGCAGAACTTAAGCAGCCCGTATAGCTTCTTATAATTACTTAATTGTTACATGCTATTTGTTTAAATTATTAGGTATAAGAATTATATCAACATTCATAAAGTAAAAAAAAGAAAATCTAAAAAAAAAATGTAATTACAGTTTGAAACAACGAATGGAATTTTTGGGTTAATAAATTATTAAGGAATGCTAATAATGCTTGAATTAAAGTCATGATACAGTTTACATTGAATATGACTATAATTAAACTATAATTTAAGAAAAACAAGTCATAGTTCTTTAAAGGAATAGTTGTTAGTTAAATTTGGGAAATTAAACATACATATTTGAATTACCATATTAAATACATCGTACCTATAAACACAAAATTTTGTCCATATATTTTTGGTAGCGTTACGTATTACAGTAACTTCAAGAAAAACGTTATTACATTATTTACGGTTTCTTTCGCCTTTCTCGTGTCTTAAATTTTTAATTTAACTCGTAACCTACCAAACATTGTAGCGTGAAATTTCCTTTTCATAATAACTTAACTTTGTTCTAAAGAATGATTCTACATTTATGGAGGGTATATGGGATATATCAATGTATATTGTATAAACTTTCATGAAAATATGTAACCTTACAGAATATAATTATAATTATCTACTAAATCTTCTAATAAATGTATAAGTATATTATAAATAAATAAAAAAAAAAATTATAAGTGTATTTTGTTTTCGGGTCTGTATTGTTATTTTAGTATGTACATTTTTCTACTTCTTACCACCGAGATTGTATACCGATTTAAATGTTTATTACCTTGTACTGGTCAGTTACAAACCTTACTATGAATTGTTCAATCAATTGCCGGTTTCGAGAAGAAATTTGTCATCATCAACTTGATTAAAATACTGTCATAATAATAAATACAAATCCATCGTAAAACATATAAACAAATATTTAAATAATTATTTTATATTATTAGGATCTATGTAGTCACAATCTATGTTTGACTGTGGAAAGTCACAAGTACGCCAGTAATTTTATTGAATATACTTATTCCAAATAAGCATTCTAAAGGACCATAACAAAGTAATAAACCATGTCAGACTTGGGCTTTTAATATGTGAATGTGTTCTCCCTTTGTTTTAAATTAATCATATAATGATTTGTTATTTTAAAATTACTTCTTCACTATATTGAAATGTACCTTACCTTCCACTAACGACTCAAATAGTGTTTGGGGGCGTCCACCAGATCCCAGAATGGAATCAAAATATTGCGTGGCTCGAGAGGTACTCCAAAGTACTAGGTTTCAATAATTATAGAGACACATGGTTTCAAAATAATGATCTAGTTTTACTACGCTTCTAAAATCTCGTTCTTTACAAAGTCCCGGTCCAATTTACAATTGACAAAATGATCCGAATGGATAATTATTCCTTAAACTCTTTTAAACACATAAAATCAAATTAAAATTACCCTTTCTATATCTAAACTAATGTCATTTCTACCTTTCAAATCTAAGCACTATTCTCCATTTACTAACGCCTTCAACTTAACTCTTTCAGAATTGATAACTTAAAACATTTCTTTAATTTCTTAAAACATTTCTTAAAACATAACTTTAATGATTTCACCTCAACATGAATTAACTCCAATCCGTACTTAGAACCAGAATTCACGATATAAAAGCAAGCATTTTATGTCAGGTATCTTGTTTTACTTCATTATTTCTTAAAAAAATTAAATGTTCCTCTAGCCTTATATTTACGATTGTTGAAGAGTTTAAAATAATATAAAATATGTTTCTATGTTTTATTAATTACTAATTATTATTTAAAAGTTTTTATATTGTATGTTCATAATATAATTTTTTATAAAATATAAAGTTAGGCATAGTGGTAGTTAGTAACGTCAATCCTTATAACTTTATGTTAACAAAACTTTTCTTGTATTTGGTGGTTTTTATAGGATGATTTGTTTCATGTTTTCAAATACAGTAAGGTAATTATATACAATGTATATACACCAAGCAAATAATATATAACAAAATTAATTAATATTAACTGATTGTCTAAAATATTTATATTATTAGGTTGAAATTGTATTTTGATATTTTTCTATTTGGGTTAAATTAATTATTATAAAGTAAAATTAGATGATTAATCTATTTATAAAAGATAAATTTTTCAAACATTTGATATTTTTAACCACATTTGATCGACAAGTTTAGAAAATATGGTTACGACCTATCATGTCTCAAGATGTAACAAATTATGTGTTTTAAAAGTACTTATTTACACTTCAAAATAAACAAAACTGATGCATTACAAACACTAAACTAAATCAAATAATTACAACAAAATTTAGGGGCCGGACATAAATAAATATAAATATTTTATTGTCTGTTTGTTTGTATTACCAATATCTCTTTCAACACAACCGTTTATCTTTGTGACTGCTTATATAGATCAAAGAAGAAATACACCAAAGTGTTGAAACATGGAAGTATTTTCAGCCAATAAATCTATGCTAAAGAATGGCTAATAGGCGACGTTGTATAAGTCTTGGCTTATATATTCTTAGAAATTTACAATAATAAAGAACACGTTTCATAAATTTAAAACGTTAGTATATTTATTGGTATAATTTGGTTAACCATAGACCTTAGCAAGAACGATACTTTTTCTCATTTTTGTATGTTGCAACTTTACTTTTATATTAGATCAAGATATACAAATAATAACTTTTTTTTTAACTTAAACATGTAAAAGAAACTGACCGTTCTTTAATGATGTGAATTTACAAGATAACTAATTAAATACCAATATCATGTTTTTTTTTTCTGAGTCCAGCAGCTGGAACTAAGATGATAATATGGTATGATAATAGCATAGATGCTATTTATGGTTGAATAGCAACTAGAGGAGGTCAGACCAGTTATGGTTCTAGATTTAAATGTAGACAAAGAACTAGCATGGTCAGACCATCTTGGCGGGAAAATTGCTTCTGATATTTTGTGTATTGGCAGCTTAGCTAAACATGGCTGTTACAAGAATGTTCTGAAAAATGTGTATTTTGGCTTAATGTATTGCTACCTCAATGATTGTGTTATATTATGAGAAATTCACTAAATTGCAAATCCAAAGACTATTTGACATACAAACTAAAGTCTTACTTGTAATTTTAAATTTGAACAATTGCTAGTCATGCAGACATGACAGAACACGATTTACACTTCCCTGTATACTGTAGACCGGTAATACTGTTTGACCGGTTTAATTGCTGTTTTACCAAAAGATACACTTGGTAAAACACAGTCTAAATCTTCATAAAAAACTACCTGCTCAAGCTGGAATAGCTTTATCCAACAGCCTCCCTAAGTATTTAAAATAGAACATTATACAACTTTAAAAGTAATGTTTAGTGGAACTCTGAGAAAACTGTGTATTCTGTTTGATTGTTTTGTAACTTCGAAGTTTTCAATTGTTGCCGAATTACAAGTTTCATTTTATTCTATTGTTAAATCTATGCATGATTGTATTGTAACTTTTATTTATTGTTATTGTGTTTTCCAATATATTGTCACTGCTGTTTGGTGAATTTCTGACTGACATTCTATTTCATCTATATCCGTTTTCTGATTTATTATGCATTACCGTACTACATCGATTCACTGATTGTTAGTATTGTAATTGATTGATTATTAAGTAGGCTAATTTTGTTTCAACAGAATGATGTATTGTGTACTGGTTCTATATTTTATCTAAAGAGTATGATGCTATTTTATAATTATACATCTTTTATGTAAGTTTGTTATACATTAAGGTCTGGCCTATACAATTGTAACATTTTGTCGACAGCTAAAATAAATAAATGAAATGAAATGAAATGAAGCTATTTTGTTTTAGATTACTTACTTTAGAAATAAAACCAATCGTTAAAGCACCTAAACTATTTATTGCGCACAGTTGTTAAAATTGGTTTAATGTTCGACATACACTTTTGTACCAATCTTACAAAAGAATAATTAAGGGAACGGAAGCAATACTGAGCCACATAGATTGGTACTGTTCAAAACTTACCTTTAAAAATTTAAATATCACCAAACGTAGGAATGTTTCAGCTGATTACTCACAATTCACTAGATACCTAGAGGTTAACTCAATAAACCATAGAACTAGATATAAATTTTTTCTTTATTGACCAAAATAAAAAAAGTTTATATGCCCTTAACAAAAATGAAAATATTTATAAGCCCTTAGTACAAGAAAACTTCAGATTGGAAGAAAACATATATATTTAATTAAATTGAATTTAAAAGCCCTCCCCAAAAATAAAAATCAAAAACCCTCCCCTTTAATAATGATTACAGAAATTATACAAAAAGGTTAGACAAGATTACAAAAAATTAACATGAAATACCATGGATTTGTTTAAGGATAATTATATATGTCGTTGGCCAACTCTAAAGCTAAATATAAATAATTGAATAAATAAACAAAATTAATTATGAGACGTCTCTCTATAAAAAAAGGTATATGAATTTCTAATATATACAGCCCTTAGGGCTAAGGTCCGAAATATGCTATAGCTTGCACCTCCCAATTATTAAATACAAACATATCCTATATAGTATTCGTACACAAAATTACTTTTTCAAAATACAGCCTGTTTCATATTTAACACAAAAATCAACTGCAGATCATTCATATTTCAAATTAATCTCTGTCTATAACTAGAACACTGTAGATACAATAATTTTATTTTATTTAAAGTCCTGTTGAAAGGTAGGCCTTTTCAGTAAGGCGTAGCTGTGGTGTAGCTTATGGCATTGTATGGGTTAAATATCCCCTGAAGTTGAACCAGTGTAACTGCATAACACAAATAACAATCCTTTTTTAGAAAACTTGCAGCTAATTTAAATAAGCATAAAACAGATAGTTCTTTTTGAGTTAGCTGTTCTAAAATTTGTAGCACAAGGTGACAAATTGCTACTTAAAGATTGTAAGAGTTAATACAACATGTATCATGTTGCATAAGAATGTTTCTACATGTTAACCAAACCACATGGCAACATAAAAATGTTCTTGTTTAGTTACATAAAATATATATCAGAAATATTATGCCTATAGCTCTTTAAAAGTTTTCAATATACTGGTTATACTGCAGAAAACTACACAGTTACAGTTAATTAATACAGAACAGTTTAGGCTAGTTTTTGTTTGAAATAGGTTAAGACTTTAGTAATACACAACATAGCATCAGCTTTAAAGTTTTGTAGGCTGTAAGATTAGCATTTTAAAATTAGGCTGTAGTAAAAATGAAATACATAGGTTTTTCTATTAAATCGAACAAAATGAGTTTGAAAGTTATTCATAAGCCAACGGTGGAACTAACCTTATTAAATTTTACAAATGAACATTTCATAATTATCAAGGTAAAGCTAAAACATTCTTACCTGGTATTCACAAAATAAAGGCTTATAACAAAGGCATGTCAAATAGCCTTGCGCATAACTCGCGACTAAAAATATAAGGAATTAATCCACAACATAATTTAACTATATCAGCGACATAACAAAAGTGGACTTTCCTGTAGTGGAAGCGATGGCGGACTCTCTTCTCGAATGTTCTAAAACGAAGCAAGGTTAACGGTCTAGAGTAAATCAGCTGTTTCAGCCCTCAGACAAGCTGTCGCATAAGAACGACCTCTGTCCCGGTATGCACGCATGCAAAGAAAGCACTGATACCGTACAGAGTCGGTACCTAGTGGAGAAAGGAGTAACTAATTGGAAAGTGTCAGTAAGGATAAATACAGAATGTAAAGTCGGAGACGTAACACTTTTAAATATGTTACACATGATTTATACCCAGTAAGTCCATGCTATGCATTGTTCAAAATATTGAGAACTTGTAACACTATGATATTGCACAAGTAATAAAATTGATATTGATTTTAGACTTTCTTGAAAATAGTTAAACAATTTAAAAATTGTACAGGCTCGATGCAGTAATAATATATAAAATTTCACTCCCAAAGTTCCGTTTTACGTGCGTCAACAAACCAAAATATAATGACAAAATATTTTTCAATAGTAAATATAATATAAAAGTTAACTCTTTTTTATAAAAGTAAACATAATATAGAGTTTAAATAGTTTAATATTTATAATTTAAAAATACTGAATTCAAACTTAAATGATTGCTTGATAATAACTTTAAAATAAATAAGTACTTTATTATATTTTATACTCCCAGTATATTATTTTGTATTGGTTTCTTGAAATCGATATCTGCGTTAGATTTGCTAATCGATTATTGTGCTTGTTACAGATTAGATCCCATGGATTTGTAAGGAATAACACAACAATGGCCTAGTAAACAATGTAAGTAAATTGATTTCAGAGACTACCTTATTCGTCTTAAACTAGATTTTTTAATAATACTCTTATTACTTTGGTTTTAACGATACTGACAGTTTCATACTTTCTATTATTAAGTAAACGAGTTACTGATTCATATATACATATAACCAACATATGAAATGAAGAGATAATATAACTTATAGATGTAGTATAGTTGTAATATCATGGTTTAAAAAATAAGAATAAATACAAAGTTTAATGTTTAGAAAAGTAAAAAAAAAAGAAAATGTTATTTAATTTTAATTAATTGCCTCGGCAACCATTTTAATAATAAAAACAACCTCTATCCACCACGATGTACTTATTTAAAAACAAATTACAAAAATGCAAATATAAGTAAATATATGTGTATATATATATGTAACCAAACTTTTAATGAAAAACAGGTAACAAAGAAGTTTGAAATAATTAAATTAGCTTTTGCTACAAAAATTCTAGTGAATAAATATGTTTGACGCTAAAACAGAAATGCTACCCCTTATTATGTTTCTGAAAGTAGTGGCGTTAAAGTTTTAAAATGAAAAAAGTGATTTTAGAAATACTCATTAAACTGTGCCTTTCATACAACCAACTTAATTTTCGATTTTATTGGCAATTTAATAAAGCCAATTTTCTTTTACATCAGATAACAAAATCACACATAAAAGTATACTCCTTTCTATTTTATAATAATAAAAATACAAAACAATTAAATCAAAAAAATAGTTTTATTTTAGAGTAAACAAATACAAAAGTGTAAAAGAATATTCATTTCTGAATAAAACTATTTCGTCAAATTATTTTCTCTATTCTGGTAGAGACCTACTTTCCAAGCACATTTCGCTATAATATAGTTTGAATATAATATGAATTTAAACTTAACAGTAAATTTATTAACTAGCTTTAATATTATAGTAATTTTATTGAAGCTTTAGAGTAAATTTATTAAATAGCTTTAATACTATAGTAATTTTATTTATGCTTTATAGTAAATTTATTTTTATTTTAGTTAAAATATAGAGGTTGACTAATCATTTAAGTCGCTAAATCCATGGATACATGGCTGGTAATCTAGAATGTAGGTTCAAGTTGTATTTAATACATTAAAAAATCTACTTTATAGTATAAGTTACCACGTCTGTATTTATAACTAGATAAAGGTATTATATTTTAACTAAAGTTTTAGAAGTTACACTGTGAGTTGTGAACTCCTGAAATATCAAACAATATTTCAAACTTTAATAAAGCAAGTATTTGTAGTAGCTCTGTAAAATGGATACATACAACGATACTGAATTCATTATTTAACGCAGAGCCTTCTATAGATACAAACAATACGAAATGAAGTAAGCAGATGTTTCATTTGCTGTATTTACTTAGCCTGGCACATTGTGTATAACGTTAAATTAATGTTGTTGATTCAAACTTAAACTTAAGTTCTACATTCATTACGGAAGACATTTCCATTTTTTGGTTTTAAATGTTTTAAGTAAAGACGTTATTTTGCAACAAAACTAATTCTTTTCTGTCTAAATATATTACTTCGTGGAAATGTAACAATCATCCCTTTGTAATAATACTAATTTGCATTTTATAAATAATTGAGTACTAAATACTATTTTCCTTTTCGTCTTTACATTGTACGAGTTACACTAAAACATAAGTAGCAAACATGCTGGATTCAAATTCAGGTATTTGATTTCATTACTAAAACAAAATTTTGAGGGTTGAAATAACAATTTTGATTAGCCTACTTCAAAATAAAAATCCTTGACAAACTCTAACCATTATATATTATGGAAATATCTAGGAACGTAATTTAAAAAACTAAGTTAAAACTATATTCGTTTAGAAAACTTTAACCTAATACAATGTTGAAAAAGTGATGCATTGACTTGTTTAAATATACCCTCCAAACTTGAATACAGGTTCAACATTTTAATTTACTTCTGTATTATCCTACAATCCTCATTAAGTTGAGTTCAACAAAACTTAAATTTAATTAAAACTAGTCACTATGTTCTTTGTATATCTAAGTCAATCAGTACTCTTTCAACCTTCCCAGTTTAAAATAAATGATTAAACTTTGTTGAAAAATGTACTAGTATACAAATAATGCCAATAATCTAAATTTAAAGATATATTTTGTTATCAGTTGTCTAAAACGCGATTGGAATAACCTCACGTATTATATTTTATATAACTGTACATCAACAAGGTTTTTAACCGACATTAATATGTTAATCATTACACTTTAAATACACTAAGACTTAAAAATTGGGATAGGCTGTTTATGGTTGTACACGGTTCAGAATAAGTACATGCGTAGCTTTCTGCTGTAGCTTACATCACATTACAATTCATTTTATAAATCAATTGGTTAATAAAAATACATTTAAATCAATATATATTAAAATAATAAAAAAAATTTTATTTAAAACATCCGTTACATATCATGTTTTGAAATTTAAATGTAACTTATTATCTAGCCCCAAATAATTTGCCATTAAATGCTTGTTATTTGATATTATTAAATAATAACATCCTAAAATATTTACGTTTTTATATTAATCATTTATGAAACTGAAGCATATAAATGTTACCAAATAAAAATATGTACAAAATAAGAATTCTTCCTATGATATAAATCTTATATAAGTGTATGTACATGCATGTATTATCCAAATTAAAGTATAATAATTTAAATATCATAAAGCATGAATCATACAGCAATATCATGACGTAAGACTATCTCTTTTTTCATTTTTCAAACTTCGACTGCCATCAATTAAAACGGAAACAATGGATACAATTAAATGTTGGGGTGATGTGGGAAGTGTTGTGACACAAGCTTGTGTATAGTAGTGCAATTCAGGAGCTGCTATTAGGCTACGAAATAATCACAATATACAAGTTACAGTTTGTGAAATTACAATAGTTTTACTGTGTAGTTCAGATTTGTGTGATCATTTCTTCCTATTTTTTTTTAAACAAACATATAAATCGTTGTAGTACAAAAGGCTATTAAATAAAATTACAAATATTAAAAAAAAAATCGTATATATTGTAAGACTGTATTTTAATGTGCATATATGTTGAAGAAAAACAATTCATATATGTGATATATTATTATGATATAGCAAGTAGTACAAATTAGTGATTAACTATCGTTCGAGATTTACAAGACTATGTTAGAATGTCAATGTGATGCACGTCGACTTAAATTGAAATAGCAACACTAATAAAATATATTGGCTATGTATCTTACTGTGACATTCAGACAAGTGTATTGTGTTGCTTATTGTGTAGTACTTATTACGGATACAAAATAACAAAACAGTTAAACATAACAAACTAAATATATTATACAACATCAATTTCACAGTGAGGTATCTTCATAATAATACATGAACAAATCTATTTTAATTTTATCAAAGACATATATTTTAATTTTAAACTTTTCTTTAAAATATATCTGAAAAATTAAAAGTTACAATATAGATAAAACAAATTGCATTATATATGGAAGTGCTTTCGAAGGGCTATATTTTGTTTTCTAATAATTACAATTTAAATAATATTTATCCAACATCAGAAATAAAAATTAAATCCGTTCGTCATACGCAGAACATTTAATAGATAGCCTCCACAATTACACCAATATGCAGAACAACTTGACCAAATTGCACAAACTAAGAAAAGGACACGAAATTAAAATAATGAAAGAATTGGAAATTTATAAGCATAAATAGTTTAATCCTTTAAACATTTTAAATGACAAACTAAATTGCACATCAAACTGTATTCACGATTTAATATTTGAACTTCAGAATAAGGCCATAGGTGCAAACCAGATAAGGAATACTTGAGGTAGCAGTCTCCCAGTACAACTCATCAAGTGAACATGTGGACTAAGTATTGGGACCAAAAACAATGTTTAATTGTGCCGTCTCTGGACAATTATTTGTGCCAAGCCGAATTATGTGTATATGTTTGTGATGTGTATGTGAACAATGGACTAGAGTTAGTGTTATTGGCTGGCGGGATGATATTGCCTGTCTCAGCGAAACATGCACCCATTACTCCAGAAAAAATAACTATATTGACTTAAATTATGGTATATGTCATATTTTTTTTACTAATATGATTTAAAATCCCAAATACACACTGCTCCAGATCCAAAACTAATGTTACTTCAAAGTAGATTGTAAACGTTAACATATTTCTTGTTTATTAAATAGCTATATATTAGATAAAATAAAACCTGAACACAAAATCTCACAGCAAATACGTTTTATAACTTCAAACGCGTTTCTACAACAATGTCGCCCTCCTTAGTGATGCACGTCCTGTAATCTATATAAAATATTTTTATTAGCTCATAAGATATATATATTAGTAGCTAATTAATATATATAACCTTTTTTAAGCTATATACTAATTAATTGGACAGCTTAACTTGTTTGTAATTGTTAAACCAATTCAAAAGTGTAGGTTTAATTAACTGATATGTGATTTTACTATTGGTTATACAAATACAATTTATAAACTACAACATTCCTGTAAAGTAATTTATTTGAAAGTAACAATGACATAACTGGTAGTTTGTCCATAGTCCTAACCAACTATATTTTAAAACTATACAATAATTGTCTCATTTGTTTACCTGTTAGTGTAGTAACATCTTTAATAACGTGAAATAAAAATGGTTTATGCCACTTTAATAATGGTATATATTTAAAGTTATGTAATATCCACATATTTGTACAGTGTATATGTGCAAATAAAATGCGTACTTTTAGATTACAAGTTATGTTCGGTAATTTATAGCCACTTACATTTATAGTCATAAATAAAATACATATGAATAATATTTTGTTTTTCAATTTGTAAAATGATTGATTGTAAATTGGTCAAATGGTTGGCATACATTGTTCCAACTTAAATCTGTAATATCAAGTTATGCTCTACCACATTTGCAATTATATAATGTCACATCGTATATCTCTTCTGAAGGCACTGAGATTAATACTTAATTTAATTCTGTCACGGTATCCTATAACAATAATTTGACTAATTTCTTTTTCAGAGTCATGAACACAGTAAACAAAGATAAATATTTTAAAATTATGTTACAAAATTAGTTTATTCCTGACATTATGTTTGGGTAAGTTGAAATGTAACAGATATTTGATTTGTATCCTAGTCGTTTGTTGGTATTTGTTCTTATAGAACGAACTTGTATTTTGAGTATTTTGTAGCCCAAGTATGAAAACTTTTCATTTCTTTTATTTAATATAAAGTATCTTTTGCTACTCCCAGTATACATTTTTTTTACCAAAACAAAAATATCTAAACATTAGTAAAAATCTTTCTTTTTTTAAACTTTTATATTTGTTTGAACTTATAAGTTTTAGATCATGTTTGTTTATAAGCACCAACTTCAGTAAAATGTATGCAGCGCAACCATACATTTATACAAATTTATTATTAACAAATATTATTAAATGACCCATGAAAAAGTAACTTTTGTTATATTTTGAGGTGGTTAGTATAACTTCTATTAAACATTAAGGATACAGAAAATACTATCCAATAAACTTTTACCCAAATTTATTTCTATAAAATATACCACCTTTATTATTGTACTAGGGGCTCTGCCCCTGGACGCTTCGCGTCCCAACCCCGCCTCGGCCTTCGGCCTCAGATGGCTGCTTCGCTTCGTTCGCAGTTGGAAAATTCGCTAAAGAATCTAGTTAATCTTTGGATCGTTTGTACATAGTTGATCGAAAAAATCGTTTCCGCCCAAAAGGTGTTTCCAAAATAAAAAAATGTTAAATTCTGGCAATTTTCCCAAGAGTTTCTCGTCGAGAGCTTTAGTTCAAGTATGAGGTCGAGGGGGGTACGATTACGGGAAGTGCCTAATAATTAATGTCAGTGAATCAGTGAAATCGTCTAGCTTTAAGGACTTTGGGCGGAGCCTCCATTCTCGGATAGTGGCTAAATGGATGATTGGATCTTAAATCTGAAGAAAAATCGTTAGTCTGAAATTAAATTTTCTACAACTTTTGTATTTAACATTTTTTGCTATCTCTTACCGCTTTCTTGCTAAATGCGCTTAAAATGTGGAAAATTAAGAAATTAAAAAAATCGAAAAAATCGTTCCCGCCCAAAAGGTGCTTTCAAAATTTAAAAATGTTAAATTCTGGCAATTTTTCCAAAGGTTTCTCGTCGAGAGCTTTAATTCAAGTATAAGGTCGAGGGGGGTACGATTACGGGAAGTGCCTAATAATTAATGTCAGTGAATAAGTGAAACCGGCTAGCTTTAAAAACGTTGGGCGGAGTTTCCTTTCTCGGATGAATAGTGGCTAAATGGATGATTGGATCTTAAATCTGATGAAAAATCCTTAGTCTAAAATTAAATTTTCTACAACTTTTGTATTTAACAATTTTTGCTATCTCTTACCGTTTTCTTACAAAACGCGCTCAAAGTGAAAAAATGAAAAAATAAAAAACATCGAAAAAATCGTTCCCGCCCAAAAGGTGCTTGCAAAATTAAAAAATGTTAACTTCTGGCAATTTTCCCAAACGTTTCTCGTCGAGAGCTTTAATTCAAGTATAAGGTTGAGGGGAGTCCGATTACGGGAAGTGCCTAATAATTAATGTCAATGAATCAGTGTTACCGTCTAGCTTTATATAAGTAGATACAAACTTAACCTCGACTTTATGTTATAAATGATATCTTCACATAATCCAGAAACTTAAGTAGTAAATCAACACCTTATTTGCAACAAAGATATTTTAATTAGAATTTTTTTTAAAATTAAAAACTCATTGTAGCATATTTAGTTCAATTCATTTATCATCATTATTTATTTAGATTCACATTTTATAATAACATAATATTTAATTGTAAAAATATTACTGTAAGAATATTACGATACTTTATTTAGTATATAGTGTGTGTATACATGTGTTAAGCAGGAATGGTTAAAGGGATACATTTACCAGTGAGTTAATGAAATACACGTTTTACACCTTTTCCTTTGCAACCGATTCTACAGCGGAAATTGAAACAGCCAAGTCAGTATATTTATCGATCCCACCCTCATACATTCGGACAGTCTTTTGTTTCGGATCACTCAATTACACTCAACTCGATTAAATTAAACCTGGCACTCGCAAAATAATTAATGAACTTCATGAGGCTGTTTTCTAGTACCACAATCGTTTAAGTTTATATAGAACGTACTAACTTCTTAATATCGTAAAATTCACTGTGTCAATGTGTAGTTGATAAATGTCTAATACGAATGGCATACGATGATATTTGATTTATTATAATCGAAAATGTAGTATATTATATCGGAGAATCAATCACGACTACATTGATCTTATCTTTAGAGTAGAACCTAGTGATGTCCAATCTTTTTGTTATAAATTAGTAATATCTAATCTAATAACAGTCGTCGTATTTTTAGACATTGTTTGTCTTTTAAGTATCGTAAATCTAAATTTGTTTGTATTTAGTATATGCCTGTACAAATTAAAACATTTGTTCGTTTGGTTTTTTTACAATAAATGTATTACAACATAGTTTTTAATGTATGATAATTTCGTTTGTGAAAAAAAAAACGAGTTAATAATAGGTGATTGTTGTTGATGTTATGTTTAAAATTATTATACCTGTTGCAATATTGTCAGCTTTATATGTCAGCTGACAATATGACCCAAGTTATTTACACATTTTACGATTTAGATTGTTATTATAAATTATTTTATGATCAGTTAGCAGCACTTAATAGATAGTGTTTGGCAGTTATGTATTACTTCTGCCGTAATTATAAGTTTGAAAAGTTATTTAAAAAACAACGTATGTCATACATTTGTGAGATACTTAATAGATGTATTTTTTTAATGTAAACTACATGTAGTTGTTTTGTAAAATTGGTCAGGATAAGTTACTCAAAAAAGAACAAAAATCGTTTAAATACTGAAAACGTTACAAAAACGTTTCTAAGTTAGTTTATGTTAAACTTACTACCAACATAAAGAATATTCCTCAATCTAAAGAAATCGCTGTGCACCTAATAATTCATTTCCTGACAAACTATTTACCTCTGCTTAAAATAAATTAAATTTTGTCTTTATATTCTACTTATTTTTGAAGAGATAATAAAAAGAGTTGTTAAAATTTAGAAAAAAGGTACTCGGAAGTAGAGCTAATAATAAAATGTTTTATAATTAATATTTAAACATACAAATATGTATTACCAGTGTAACTAAAGCGTTGAAAATGAATGTTTAAAATACATCTGTGTCTAGTTATAGTTTAAGTTAGAGATTCTAATAGAAATAATTTAATTTAACCTGATTTAAAGTTACCTTCAAAGAATCAGTTATACATCTTTATTAAGTTAAGTTAATACGAGTTGTTACCAAAATAATTTCGGTTAATGCTAACAATATATTCTCGTTCTCATAATTTAATTATTATAGATCTGTAATAGTTTTGTGAAATGTTAATATTCTACATATACACACATTAAAACACCAAAGTCATTAATTGTGGTTATTTTACCTTTCTACACTCTGACAAGTATATTGATGGTATCATCCCCTTACTAAATTCAATTACGACGAATTTCAAATAGTTCTGCTCTATTATTGTTAAAACTTTTGTTAATTATTAAATGTCATGACTTACCGTCACATATTCACTATTTTATTTTGTTTAGAACTACGGCCGTTTCGGTTATTTGGCTGTTTCCAGTGATTTCAGCGGATTTCTCGTTGTAATGGGTTACCCATACACATACACAACATCACTTAACATTCAACACTGAATACATTTAATTTCTGTCGCTTCTGTCTGCCTGTATGTGGTAAGTCATAAATACCTATTTGTTTACTTAGAAAGGACAATTTTCTCATTATTCATCTACTTTCTTTTATTACAATAACATTAAGAACAGTACCAGGAGACCGAGCTAAAGCTCGATTATAAGCAGGGCTATGATTTCAATAATAAATATTGGATTATTGAGTTTTGAGGTTAGGCCTATAACATTAAACAACTAAATAAAGGGTATATACAACATTAAGCTTACCTGTAATAAAAATACAGTTTAAAGGATTAACCATAATCTCAACGCTATGCCTCAGAAATAAGTCAGGCCTAAATTAAAGTTTAATATTTCAATATCGATTAAGGCCTAGGGCCTAGTTCGCTCACGTCAATAACTATTATTTCAAATTTCCGTGAACATCGTTTAGGTTAGGCCTATAACATCAAACAACTAAATAAAGGGTATGTTTATTTAGCAGAAGTATTCGTTGCCATGGTAACTATAAATAGATACAACACTAGGCTTACCTCTAATAAAATACAATTTAAAAGAAAACAGATGATTATTGTAATGGCATTGAAAACATTTGCATCAGCTGTGCTTCGTTTAAAAGAACACAGATGATTATTGTAATGACATTGAAAACATTTGCATCAGCTGTGCTTTGTATTGTTTAAAATGGACAAATTTTACTTTTTAATTTAATAAAAAGACGAAGAAAACGAATTTTCCCAGACTGGTGACCATTTCCAATCGATTTCTCGTGGCTAAAAGCCCCATATAAAATCAAAAAATCAAAAATCCTTAGACGGAGATTCCAGATCCATTTAGCAGACAGACAATTATCTCTCGATTTAGAAGATAAGATATACAGTATTAACAATTTCAGAGGTGTACAAATTATATTTTACGTATGACGTTCGTATTAAGTTTTGTAGAATATACCTACTGTATTATGATAGTAAATAGTAATAATATGTTCGAATAATAAGAACGAAAGTGTAATTGTAAGTAATGTTGAGAGAAGGTTTTGTTATGGAGAAGTTATCCAGTCTTATATTTTCTGTTAGGTTTGAAGTGCAGATGTTGGGTGCTGTATTTATAAATTTAGTTTCTACCTCATACTATTTCACAATAAGAAGTTTTTGTATTGAGATTTAAAATTTTTTAAATAGTAAATCAATCAGGTAGTTGTTGACGGATTAGAGCTTATATATATGTAAAAGAACACACTACATTTACACAAGTTGTCAACACATTAATACAAAACCACCCTATTCACGTTATCTACATTTTACACGTTAATGTCAGACTAAATTCGTCACTGACCCATCAACTAATTTAATTTTCTAATTTATGTTGGTTTGATTAAAATTATATTAGTGAATTTATATTACAGTTTTCATTCTTATAAGTTTGGTGAATGTATTAAAAATACTATTTATATCTATCAATTTAACCCCTATCAAAATGAAAACTGTAAAATAAAGAATTTAAATATAAAATAATAGTGTCTGCTTTGGGATTCGTTTTAATAATGGGTACTATTAAAGTTTTTTGAAACAGACAAGGCATTATTGCTTTTCCAGGTTAGATTTTCTGCAACAAATAAATGAATTGGGAGGCTTTGGCTGTAGATTTAATTCTTTGTAATTATCAAGTACATTTTATCAAACAATTGTATGCCTTTAAATCTAAAATTTGTATAATATGATTATTATAAATAAATAAAATCTATATTATTAGTAATAAGTGTACTTTATATTATAGTCTTCCTTTAAAAAATATAACACTTAAACTAATTTTATAAACGATGTTTGCATCTTGGCAAATTTGACGTAAAGGAAATTATTCGCTGTTTGTTTCTGTAGCATCTGGTTATTTTAACGTTTATTTCTAGAACATATTCTGAAACCTATGTGAAATATGTGTAAGGAAGATTTGAGTACGTTTATTAACAGTAGCGAGTAAATGTATTTATTTATTTTTCATATAAAACTCTTTACGATTTAATAAACAAGACAAAGCTGACAGTAGGGTACTCAAGAATTAATAATTTTTTCTAATAGTCTGTTGAGGGACTAAGTATGAGGGAAGTAAAAAAAGGTTATCATAAACAACATCCTTACTGTCATCACTTGATTGGAAACCCAGACTGCTAAAGATTATTTCTTAAAATATAAAGTTTTTTTTCGTAGGAGAAATTTAATAAAAGTTAATGAACATATATATATTTTTTACAATATATTTATAAAAAAAATATAGAAACAAGCCTAAACTAAAAACAAATAAATAATACTACGACGTTATAAACCTTTCATGGGTGTTATGCGTTACTTACAAACTAATTAATATTAAATTGAATAATTCAACATAAAATACACATACAAAAATAACATTATAAAATTTATTTGATTTGGCTAAAAAGTGAACAAATCAGCAGCTGACCGATCCCAGAAAAATAAACAATAAATTTACATAATTTACAAAATTTTAAACAAAATACGAGCTGCATATCATCATTACTTTAAACGAAATATTTAAAATAATATGAGTAACTAAACTAAAATTCCTTAAAGTTAATTTAATCCCTATCCTACTTGTAACGAAATAAACACGCTAAACATTTCTCCATCTATTACTCGTTACATAATAGTACATCTCTCTCGTTCGACCTAATAATGAAAAAATATACACAATTACAAATTACCATACCAAGTTATAAATTTTAGTTTTCAAAGCAAATTTTTACGAATTTATTACCAACGTTTTCAAACTGGCAAAACAAACGCTATTTACATTTAACCCCCCCCCCCCCTTCCCCCCCCCCATATACTCCTACGCACCAATGCATTACGCTTAATCTGGGTTTTACACACCCACGCAAAGATACATTAATACACATTATTACTTTAAAATACATTTTAACATTTTCTGTTTTAAGTAAATGTTTCTTTAATAACCGTGAAAATGTATTCTTATTTTTACATCCTTGGAAATTATAAGGCAAACAGTTAAAACACTTTGGTGTTATGTATGGAATACTTTTATAAAAACAGTCAAATTTTTTGAGTTACATAATTAATGTATTTATTTATTGCGTAAATTTTTAATTCTCGTTCGTAAACTGCAATAAAGACACTTTCAAAGAAACATATTTGTTATTTATAAACAAAAACATTTCTTAATGGAAGAATATACAAAGCTCTATAAACAAACGTAATGTATGGTCTCTTAAATTTATTTTAAATGAGTTTAACGAAATTCTCCTGCAATGTTATCCCTAGTTTAACTGTCGTGAAGTATGTTCCTTCTCAATGTGTAAGGTCATATTCTAATTTAGAATGAATGCGGGTACTGTAAATAGTCTTAAGTAACATGCTTTTGTATACATAATTAAGCATATACTAAATTCTAATATTAATCTATTTCTTACGAAATTTCACGCTGTTTCCAAGTAAGACTAGAGCCAACAATAAAAACCAACCATTTAATTTTCTCCACTTGCTCAATAGAAACGCATGTTCAAACTAATAAGTTGCTATTAAATTCATGTTGTTCTAAATACGAGTGAAAAAAATATTTTCCTAATATTTGAAGTTATTGTTTTTTTACAATTTACTGTAAACCACCATTGGAGTATAGATACGTCATTCTGCATATTATACCTAAGTTCCTACAAGATATTAAGCCTTATAAAATAATTCAATGGCATCTGCCTGACATGCATTATTATGCTACAATTATTAATTTATTCTTACAAAACTTAATGTTAGAAAAAAATTTACTCCTACGCAGGATTCCACGTTCAAAGTGCAGTAAAGAGCGCCCATCCTTACGACAGTCTCAGCTATAGTAGCCAACTAAAAAACATCAACTCCCATGCAACGCTCGGTCAGTTGACGCAACCCGCATGACAATAAATGAGTAGTCCCTGAAGTGGTGGTAGCATGTCTATTCTCCCGTAAGATCCTTACTGCACGGTGAACGTGGAAGGAGAATATTTAAAACTCCTACATAACTTCTAAATACTGTTAGGGTTCCAATTTAAAAGGTTCTTTAAATGGTTACATTGAATAACCAATATTCTAGGTGGTTCGGTGATATAACGCTCTCATAACCAATTATTCACACGCTTTTACAATTATATAATCATACAAATTCTGGAACATTAGCACACACTTATACTATGGACATCTCATTTATCAGATATCATGTTCTTAAGACAGATTTCACCAAAATACCGTTAAACAAAGCTTTTGTATTTACTTTACAAGTTGCAATACTGCAAACCCAATGTGGCTTTACTAATGGACTTAGACACTCTGTTTGCTCACTCAGAAATCGTTTCTCCGCAGAACTGGTCTGCCCTTATATCTCACAGCGGTCCTTCCAATGGCTCAATCTTCAACCTTTGCGAAGATTCCCGAAGACCGACCAATCTTACGTTGTCCAGTCTTCCGGCCTCGATCCTCACAAAACTAGCCTAACTTCCGGCCTCCGTCGTAACAAACTGACCTTAATTCTAGGTTTGGATTACGTTTATGTAATCCATCTAACTTCCGTGTTGTCAAACAACGATGTTCTTCCGTGTTATTTCCGCCTCCCTCGACACTGTATCTAACCACATAGTTCAGTGTTTATACTTCCGTATCTGTCTTAAGCAACTGAATACCTTTACATAAAAAAACACTACATCTAGAAACGAATATAATTAATAGAATTCATTGTAGCCTATTGGATTGTTATATTTATATATAAATGGTTATAAATACCTTGTTTGTCAAACAATCCTTATTTTTTGCGCGACACTTTTTTAGTGTTTTTTAGTGTTGATAAATTTAATGTTTGTTAATGATTAGTGTCTTGTGTTTGTAAAGTGTAGCTTGATAATGCCGTCTGTGTAACGGCGAAACATGTCGCACAAAAAATAAGGATTGTTTGACAAACAAGGTATTTATAACCATTTATATATGAATATAATTAAACCTAATAACCAATATACTTATTCTATCCAACAACCCTCCTATTCGTAACATTTTTCCTAACTTTTAGAATAGTTTCAGGAAAGTAAATGTTGTACATGCAGCAATTCTTTTGTACAACTAAAGTTAACCTATCTTCTTTTTGGTGGATGGAAGAAAGTACAACGGTTAATTCAGCAACAACTTTATTTTATCTAATCAGAAAATGGCATACCAAAGCAGTTGTGAATTATATTAAAAAACCGGTATATAAAACTATTAATTAAGAACCTTATGCCCGTATGATATTCAAATAATGTATATTCATATTAGTTGGAAATATTGTTAATATAAACAATTCATAAAACTGTATATGGTTCCGATTTTATAAAAAAACTATTGAGAAACTAGCTTGCTAAAATGTATGTAGTTATATACTTGTTAAATTGTATTTTATGTTAACTGAATCTCTTTCAAAACAACAATTCAATTCAGTTTGTTTTTATTCCAAGTTTATTCTTCTGAATAATTGAACAAAATAATTAGCTTGTTTCATAATGTTCGAGCACATTGATACACACTTGGAATTACAAAATGATAAATATAAAATTAGAAGTATATAATTTCATATTGATAAACTCAATTAAAACGGTTTAGGATATTTAACATTTTTTCTTATATTGGGAGTGGTAGTGAAAATTATACACTAAATGTACACTGTACAGTCTTTAAAAAGCTTTTTGAATTTTATCCAATGTCACTTTGTAAAAGCTTTTAACAAAGAATGTCTTAAATTAAGTGTAGAGTCCCAGTGATATGGTCATTCACTGGATTACGTTTATAATCTAAGAGACTATAATATTTAGGGGAAAAAGCTGATAAAAAAATGTATTTGTATTTTAAGTTTCATTGTAATAAACACCTGAAGCAATTATTTCTAATAAAATGTTTTGTATTTTGATTTTTAATAACAATATATTTAATGTAGAAATACTATTGGGTTACCAATTTACAACCCTTTACAATCAATTTGCCCATTATGTTTTCCAATTATTCCATACAAATGTAACTAAATTATAAAGCTGAATCAACTGCACAATAGGTGCGATGAGGAAACTCCATGAACTATTCAATTTCTTGGCTCCTTTATAGCCTAAACATTTACTGTACACAAGCTTGTATACAAAACTTCCATTGCCCGCCCTCCACAATTATTTTTAGTTTTAAACGTTTATTATACGTTTTAAAGAACAGTGCCCAATGTTTTGCATGTAAAAATATAACTTTACTGAAATGTCTAACAACTTAAGACAAAAATATTCACGTACAAAATAATTATTAAAATATAACGTGCAAACAACTGAACATCAAGAGTGTGAAGTAAATAATATTGAAGTGGAAAGTGATGACAACACCAGGGGTTGTGAAAGATTATCGTGTTATTTATTAAACCTTAGAGTTATTAAAATAAAGTTAGTTTTTATTGTGTTTATAACATATTTAGTGCTGTATTATTACTTTGTTGTATCTTTCAATTGATCATAGTTTTTATAATTTTATCCCAATAAAAACATATTTTCTTTTAACAAAAATCTGTTAATTCAAAATTTATTTATCAAAAACTAGTCAATTTCATCAGTTTTTCTTCTTTTTTTTTTTTTGCTGATTGAAATTTTAATATACTAATATTAACACTTTTACCTAAACATGAAGCAGTTAAGTAATGCACATTAAAAATATGGCATTGATTAGATTAACACAAAATGCTAAAACGTGTTTCTTATTTCCAGAAAAAACTTAAATTTGGACTTTTCTGGTTTTTGCTATCAACTCCTCAATTTGTGTTCTTTGATTTATAATAGACAAAAATAATAGTTAGTAGCTTATTTTTTATTAATCATATTTAATTGTTAAAACGTATGGGTTTAAAATCTACCAATGTTGGTTCAATTGTATTATATAACATTGTTTTTCATGTTACTAAATTCATGAACTAAATTATTTATTTTAATAATTATAATTATTGTTTTATTTTATATACCCTATGTTCTTATACAAGTTTTCTTATAATTATAAAAAATCGAGTATACAGATTGTTTACAATTTTGTTTTAGGTAACTTTACAAATCTTTAAAGATACATTATATGCACAATACTTATGAATGTATTGTGTTTTGTACGAATGCATGTTTGTGTTACTTGTTTCGTATGAAGTATAGGGCAAGTTATTATAACATCTCTTTTATAAAGAGTGAAGTAGAATTCCCTACTCATAAAACCATCTTCTGTCCTATGAATACTCCCACGAGCTTTTATCCTAAAGTTTACAATTTACTGTATTTTGAGATACAATAGTACATTGTCATAAGTATAAATACACACTGTATACGTTTACATGTACTTTCCTGTGACCGTGTTAAGCTCCCTCGAATAAACATTAAAAGACGACACAGTAATATTAAATACTTTAAGTCTATTTCTACAATTTAACTAAATTTAACTTGTTTCTTAACTTTAACTAATGTGTGTTTAATTAATGCCAGTAAAATATTATTACATTATTAGTTTACGATATACATCTTATTCTTAGCACAATCGGAAAGAAAATTAAAACAAATTAACAAAGTAAAATTATAAACAAGATATACATTTTAATAATAATATTGAGTTTAACATCAGAATCTAACCACATTAACTAGTTTAATAATTATTGACAACTCGATATGCCAATGAACGGTTTTTTTGTTTTGTTTTGAACTTTTGGTGTAAATTAATTTAATTAATAATTTCAAGTAAAAAATAAGTTATTTATATTTAAGATTTATAATGTGATATAAACAAAACACAATATCTTACTTTTTTTAAGAGTAGTATAGTACTTTGTATTCAATAATTAGAAAAAACATAATCTATTTGCATGCATGTTTTAAATACAGCCTAATATTGAATGTAAATTTAAAAAACAATTTCTGAAATTTATAATGTGTTGAATAAAGATCTTATAATAATGTTTATAATCTACTAATCAAAATTAGATAAGATTCGTATTTTTTTCGACGAATATGTTATGATTTTCAGAAAAGATTGCCAGCTTTTAATAATTGGTTTCTTTTACGTGCATACACAAAATTTGATGTAATAGGCCTATTTTCTTCTTTTTTTTAAAGCTTACTTACAAAATGTCGATAAACCAATTATTATTACTTACGTCTTTGACATATTTACGGAACTACAACTCATATAAATGAATGTTTTAGTGCTTTAAATTCTAAGACTTATTTGTAAGTGGATGCAACTATTCAGGATGTTCCTGGAAAACCTCTTTAGAACATGTCTTAAGACGAGGCGAAACTCATTAAAGAGCGGAGTGCCTTCTGTAAAGACAAACAATAAGAGATGAAACAAAGCAGGTGTTGAAACTGCGATAGTTGATCAAAGACTGCCGCCGTATTGTGTATATTTAGAAATAGTTGAAATGACTTTCCAAAGCCGAGTATTTATAAAAACGTTTTAAAAATTATTCTGTGTAAACATAGTTTTCTTAAGTAATACTAATACAAACATAATGTTTGTCATCCGGTAGATTGTAATTTGGAATCAACAATTTCGTTTTGCCGAATTGAATATTTAAGAGAAACTTTATATTTTTGTATAACTTTAAGTACTAAAACTTTGAATGCTATTTAAAAACTAAATTATAAGGTTTTCCTTTGTTCTGAAAAGAAAATACTGCAATTGCCTTCTACATATTGTAGGTAAAATTATTTTTATGCATATAAAACTAAATTTACCATAACATATTATAGATGAAATAAAACAATAACACAAAATCTCACAACAAATACGTTTAATAAATCAAACGCGTTTCAACGACAAAGTCGCCATCCTCAGTGATAAAGCTAGAAAAGCCAAACTATAACTAAACGAGCAGAGCTCCATGCCCCGTATTTATACAAACTGCAAGGGGCGTGGCACAAGACCACATTACACTAGTAGGCGCCAACCAATGCCTACGTTATCACAACACAATATACTTACTAACAAAATATATAACATAATGAAGCATAATACATCTAATACAAGTAAAAATATAAACAATATAACACATTACATTAATATAGAATTAAATATAACATAAAGAAGCAAAAACATCAAATGTAAATAAAAATATATAAAAAATATAATACATTACAATAATATAGAATTAACTATGGGCCCTAACTCATTATTTACAATTGTGTCACGATATTTGTTAATATAAAATGTCTCCCAAGCATCAATCGTGTTAAGTTTAGTTACATTTTTTAACAATGAAGAATTTTCTGCTTTAAAATTATGGTTTTCCTCTAAACAATGCTTAGCCATAGCAGATTTGTCTGGCCTATTATACTTGAAATGAGCAAAATGTTCTTTAGTTCTTGTCCTAATGCTTCTTTTAATTTAGCCTATATATTTCTTCGGACATATTTCACAATTTATGCAATAAATCCCGGATTTATCCTGTTCTTGAATTTTATCTTTCGGATTACCTATCATTTTACCAAGATTATTGTCAGCCGACAAAGCTACATTTAAATTAGCATATTTTGCTACGATTTTGCTTATAACATATTTTGGTTTTTACTAGATATTATTACTTAAAAAGTAGAAAATGTTCCGGTCAAAATGAATCATTTTTAAACAAATTAAGTTAATTGTTTGAAGTTTAAGACATCAATATTGGTGTTAAAATCAGACATTTTTTTATGATTGTTTAACACTGGCCAATATAGGGGCAGCCGTCGAGGAGTTAGTTAAATGTCTTAGACGTAAGTCTATGGTGAGTGATATCTTATTTTAAAAGTATATTTACCCAGATAATTAAGTAATAACCCCGACCTTCCGGATTGAATAGCGGCTATTCAACATTGAAAATGTTCCTATTTTTAATGAAGTAAAAATAATGAATGAATTATACACTTACCCCAAAGTAGGTAATATTCTAGGGCGTGGAAATGACTGAGGCTGTCGAAAAAGTATGAATTCTGCGTTTGTGAAACAGTCGAATAAGTTGCATTTCTTGCAAACATCCTACGCCGTAATCTCCTAGAATTTGAAGCCTTATCTTCTACCGATCCACCTTTGCAGGAACATTGCTCGTAGTAATGTGGAGCCCCATGGAGTTGGAATAAAAATATAATGTTCCTGAAATTTACACCTACAAAAATATGAATCCTTCTGACAAACGGATTTCAAAGCTTGAGCTTCGGACATACGATGAGGGTTTCAGTGATCCAGGAACGACCATTAAGGCAGTTTCCAATATTGTCTATTAAATTACAATTTCATAAAATTTAGTCAAGATCTGTCAAGTGAAAACTTTTTTATCAAAACCATCGTAATTTAATTCTTGTAGGAGATAAAAATTATTAATATTTTCTAATTTTTCTTGTAATTTTTGTACAAATGGTTAGTGTATGTCGTGTTTTAAGCAACGTTTCGAGAGCTTCCTTCATCCGTAACATGTTTTGTCTTGCACTTATCAGTTGATCTTACACCCTCTCAAATAAATGATAGGCTCTGAAAGTTCTCATTACGTTGAGCCTGATCAACCTGATAACCATATCAGTGCATCATTACCAACCGGCTCAAACTCACTAGACAGTTCCAACACCTGCATACCAAGTACAAACTGAATAACTGGCTAAATTAAATTAGATTTAGAAAAAAAACTATAAAAAAACAAGTAACGTAATTACAGGAAACACAAACAGTGCCTTCAGATAAAATACAATTATTGCCATAATAAATTTAACTTCTTTAAGTTTCTTCAAACAATGAGTTCACAAAAAGTGTGTTTCACATTATTAGTTCACATTATTTAAAATAGTATTAAGTAAATTTGTAGCTATATACTATTTCAATTTAAAAATTATAATCTTTGATAAAACTTTTAAAATTGTATCTAAGTTACTTTATTCTAGATATGGAAATCCTTTTTATATTCCGACTAGTAAGCCCCCGTGAATAATCACAGGCAGATTAATTTGATACACATCAGAAATACACAATTTAAAAAATAACTTTAAAAACAACAGACTTTATTCAGGCCTACCTATACTATGGGATTTTAAACTCGGTAAATGTGTACAATTATAAAGATTATAAAAATGTAGGCCTATTTGTTAAAATTTTTTATTTACATGCATTATTATACCGGGTGTCCCACTAAGAGGTCCCTATTTTTGAATTAATATATTAGATGCACCGAACACTCTACAAACCTGAAACTCAACAGTCCTAACATACACATATGTAAAAGAAATACACCTGAGTATCAGTTAATTCTGACACATTAGGACAAATGGCGGGATATCAAAGAAATGGTACCTTTTCGTTAAAATAGTTTTATTTGCTTAATTGTTACAACATAATTATTGAATTTTAACGATGTTACTAAGCACTAAACAACGTTAGGGAATTAAAGATATAAGTAACTCATAAATAAATTAAATCTATGTGATCCATAAACCTTATTCAAACTGATGTCCATCGATCGCAATGCACTGATGACAACGAAATAGAAAACAGTCATACGCTTTGCTGAACAACTCTCGAGGTATCAACAACAGTTCCTCTTCGATCAACCTCATTAGTTCATCGTCTGTCGCAATGTTATGACAATAAACCTTCTCCTTCAAAAAGCCCCACGGAAAAAAATCACAAACAGTCAAGTCTGGAGACCTTGGGTGCCGGTCCATGAAGCTGCGGCCACGACCTATCCAACGGTTAGGAAGATTTTGGTCCAAAACTGCTTTGGCCACATTAGCATAATGCGGAGGAGCTCCATCCTGTTGGAAAAAAACGTCTTTCATCTCAGGCTGAGAAAGATGAGGAACTATGTGATTGCTTAAAACTGATGCATACCTTTCTCCGGTCATTGTTTGTCGGGATATGTCATACGAAAAAACACCATCCTTGGTAACAGCAGCCCAAACTGTTATACCTGTTGATTTTAATTTCTCTTCTTGTAAGATATGTGGATTTTTTGTGTTATAGTAATGACAATTATGCCTGTTTACAGTTCCTGTTCGATAAAATGTCGCTTCATTTGAAAACGCGATTCCTTCATGCCATTTGCTATCTACGTCAGTCTTTTCAATTGTTTTCGAACAAAATTCCAATCGTTTGTCAGGATCATCTTCAAGCAGTCCGTGAACTAAATGAGTTTTATAATGTTTGATTTTGTTCTTTTTGGCATACCTTTGGACAGATGACTTCGGTATCCCTGTAGCAGATTCCACCTTTCTTACTGAATTAGGCGTATTTGGAGATTCCATGAAAGCAGCACATACGATTTCTTCATTTTCTATGTTGGAGGATCTATGGTATTTTTTTTTTGTATTGACCCCGTTTCTAATAGGATAGTCTTCCACTTACGAATAGATTTCCTTGACGGTGGAACTACACCTGGGTACCTTTCCCTAAAACACCTTATTGCCTCATAATCATTTTCAAAGAAAATAGCCCAGGAACAACATTTCACTTTTTGCTCAGTTGAAAACGGCATGGTACATAAGACACTTTAAAATGCAACTTAATAACAAATGCCAATGTTTATTACCAAATATGTTCATTGTTGTTGATACACGCAGTCAGCTGATAGATTTAAAATAGTCTAAACAGCTGTAGCTGTTCCTATTATAAATAAAAGTAGGTTTAACCTTAAAATACGATTGCTGATTTTGTTGTTTTTTGTTTTTCCGCCATTTTGTTTGGATCAGTCAGAATTAACTGATACTCAGGGGTATTTCTTTTACATATGTGTTAGTCACGACTGTAGAATTTCAAGTCTGTAGCGCGCTCTATACGTTTGTCATATCAATTCAAAAATAGGGACCTCTTCGTGGGACACCCGGTATATCCAAATAAAGATAAAAATATTATATTTTAATTGCTTTCTAACTTTAAATTGATAGATCAAATGATTTATAAGTTATTTATATTATAATGAAGAAATTATTGGAATAAGTTTAGGCCTATATGTTATACGAAGATGTATGAATGTTTCCGAAGCTAAACGAATGTGTATCTCTTCTTTAAACTTGTATAAATGAATATATTGATAATAAAAGGTTGTATTTGTAATCATTGTACAACCTCAAAGCAAAACTTATAACGTATTATAGGCTACATTAGTTCTTTAACTCATATTTAAAAAAAATCGACTTAGCGAGACTTATATTATTGATTTAAGTTGTAAACATAACCCTAAAGTATAATCTACGCTAGGTTTTGTTTAAGTATTACAGATGAAGGGTGAAATCAGCTGTTATATTATAGCGCTACTCACGTGCGTACTTACGTACCGCTTTTATAAGAGTTGATTGTCAAATTCACGAAATTTAAGGTTTTCGTAAAAATACCTCTTGGGCAGTTTCTCCATGTGGAAAAAAGTTAACTGATCCTCTAAAAAAGTTACTTTTTTAAACAAATATTAGGCTTTTATTTAAATCTCCTTTTTATTTTAACAAAGCTTTTATTAAATATAATTTAATATTATAACCTGACTTAGCATACTATGTTTATAATATTCTAATAGTTGTTAGTTTTAGAGAGGATATAAATTAAAGATTTAAATAATTCCACATTTATTTAAATTCAAGCTATAGTATTTCTCCGAGTTGAAACACCATACTTTCAAATAAATCGTACTATATATATGTTAACAAATAGATACCTGGTTATTCGTCTTGCAACGTTGTGTGTAGTTTATCACTACGGGTTTCGGGAACAGGTTCTCATCTTCAGGTTTTGTTAATAAGATTTACTCGATGCGAGCACGTCAAATATAAAGTAAAACACTCTCACACACACCTGCGTAGTATACGACACAAAGCATTACGTCATAGCTGCGGTCACTCATCAACGGATAAAGGTTGGGACACACATGACCGTACCGTGCCCGCACCGCACCACGGCCTAGTGTTGGCCGTATCTCGGATCGTTCGGTGAGACCACACTTTACCGTAGAACGGCCGTGTATTGGTCAATGACTAATTGAGTAATTACTTATCTATAACTTGTAACTTGGATGATATAGTTTTCCAAATTTGCTCCTTGTAGCCCACGTTTCGATATTTCTCGTTGGTTTGATCGTAAATAACGGGAAACTTTTAAAATTTCTTCGATGAGTCTTTCGGGATCCATACCGTGGCCGCACCGACATAGTGAAAAAGTAAATCAAACTCAAACGGCACGGCGCGCCCCGGGTGCGGTGACACGGCGTGTCGTCTATGCGGTGATGTTAGGACTATTCCATACGTTTCCATTGGATTATTTCCCCGCCGTGTGTTGGCCAACACTAGGTCGTGGCGCGGTGCTGGCACAGTGCGGTCATGTGTGCAACGACATTAACCAGGTATATATATTACAACTTGGTTGTATACAATTGCAATATACAATGAACCATTGTTTGATTCATTACAGGCCTATTAGGCTAAGTTTAACTCGTAATGCTTCTTAAATATCTTTTAATTCAAGTGTATACACAGAAATTAGCTTGTAAACACAATGTAATATTATATTTTATTAACATTTGTACGTTAGGCACAAATAGAGACAATTTTGCAAATTAAACAATAACGAAGAAAATTTCACTGCATAAATAAAGTACAAACACGAGATGGTAAAATGTAATAGGTACCACCGGATTAATCAGTTGGTAGCCGATAGTTAAAAGATAAAATTTATTGGATAGATGTAAGGTTATTTAGCGAACGTTTAATATCGCTTTTATTGGTTTCCGGTTTAATCAAAGCACCTTAACCCTTGTAGTTTTGTGAATGCTTTGATGTATGGATTCCTTAGAATGAGAGTGGAGAGTGACTGATTTGTATATTGATAGGATCAATCGATTCGATGTGCTGACCGTTAGAATTTTGCAACAAATTAGTGAAACAGGTGTAAATTAAATCATCTTTTTTCTGCGCACCAATGTTGGACAGAAACACTTCACTACTAATACCTTTATAACATTCTTTTGTTCAAAACAGATGTTAAAAACTCGGAAACATTTAATGTTCTCGAACTAGATTATTGTTAAAATGTGTAAAAGTACTTTGTTTTCAAGGTGTTTTCACCATGTAAGATTATTTCGTTACTTAAGGTCAAATTTTAACTGTGTAACGTTTTCTTATTTTAAACGTTATCTATATTTTATACTGAGGTGTTACTTTACCTTTTCAATAGTTCTTCAACAGTCTGAGGGCGTCCACCAGATTCCCGTCAGGAATGAAAATATCGCTAGGCTCTAGAGGTACTCCAAAGTATTAGGTTTTAATAATTACAGAGACATTTGAGTTTAAAATTCAAATATATTCATGAATATATTACTAAATATATTTATTACTAAATAATTAATTATAGCCTCACATCAGGCTCCTACAAACAACAATTAAATTTCAACAACAAATATTAACATTACTCAAAACATAAAATAGGTCCTTCGGGCTATCTCAACAAATTAATTTATAATAATTAAAAAGTAAATTTATCTAATGCATTATTTTACCATTTACCGTGTAGTTACATGTTAATAAAACTTAGTTCAAATCTTTACTGTTAATTGTGGACCGTCCCCGATTGCTTAACGACCCAAGGTCTAGTAGCAACCCTAATGGCTCAGTCCCAATAAAACTAAATGCATTACATCTTTTAAGCTATTGTTGGTCTAAGATTAAAGTGCTGATATATGATTCGTGTTTCAATTTAAATATTCTTACTCCCCGAGATCTGTCTTACAATTAAAAATATATTAAAACTACTGACATTTGTATGAACATTCCCCCCCCCTCTCTCTTTCACTTAATTGATTTTATTTGAATGATTTATAAAAATTATATCGCCCTCACTTTTATCACATACCGACTTACGATGCGACACTTTCACCTTTTTCAATATCGCCCAGGAATGGTTTCTTCAAGACTTTTGTATAGATTTTCAGCTCGTGGAATTATTAAAAATGTGTACAGCCCTCAGTCTTCCACGCGTTGCTCCCCCTAGTTCTTTTTTTCCGCGTGTACTTGACTATTTCTTTTTGGTTCGTTTAAATATTGGTTCCTTATCATTGGTTAACGATTTCGGTACATTTGACATTATTTTATGCGGTTACAGATTGCCTACGTGCGTCGCAATGCTGGCGCATGCTGCCTTGAGTTTGTAACCTAATACTGAACATCCGTTTCAGGCTTCCGATGTGCGATGAATTGCCTTCTAATTTAGTTTGTGTTCTTTTGTACATTTATTTCTTCATAATTATTATTTTATTATTTTTTATAAGTTTTTATCGGTAACTGGTATTTACCAACAACCCTGGCAAAAGTTATAACTACAAATTTAATAAATTTTAATGTTTTTCCAATATCTAACATGGTAATATTGTCTGCAAAAAAACTATGCAAACATCCAGTTTAAAGTTATAAATACTCGTACTTTTATTATTGTATTTGTTTTTATTATCATTGATTATTCGGGTATTTTTCATCGCTGTTTTTTTTAAATCAGTATACGAAGTTTCGGGAATATAAACTCCTGTTATCAAGTAACAAAAAACATAAACGTATATATCTAGGCTTGTCTTTAGAAAAACAATATTAAACTAAAAATATATCACTAATCTTAAACATCTACTTAGTATAACTCAGAACCGAATGTGAGAATTCAATACAAGAATATGACAAACACAGAAAACATACACACACCTGACAGCAAACACGTTTTGAAGAGGGCGTGGCAGTCAGCTAGGGGAGTGGATAATTGTTTATTACAGTAACAGAAGTTTAGTTCAAGAGCCAGCAAACGAGTTAAACTCCCACGTATGTATTCAACAGACAATTTTCAGTTTTTTTATTACTACTAGAGTTCTATTTTGTATAACAGGAGTTTTTAATGGAATTACTTATATTCTGTTTGACTTATAGGATTGTTCGCTATCTTCATGTACGAGGCATTCGTTATTTTACGTTTGTAAACGGTACGTTACTTTCCCGGTGTATTATTTTTTTTACGAAGGGGCTACCACCATTTATTACGAAGGGGCTTCTCGCTTTGGTTCTAACTTTAGTGAGAGGGAAACATATATCACACATATAAGTATGCATATACATATAAACTTCAATTTTATTCTGAAAGTTCTACATCCATTTACTTTCTACACTATGTCATAAAATAAGTACAGGAAACCTCTGTCTAAAAATTATGCTTTAAATAAAGGGCAAAACTGAGTACAAATTTCTACTCCCCAAATATGAATTCTTTTAAATATACATATAACTCTCTCAATAGATCAACCTACATACAGAAACTGATTGTAATCCAGAATTTACATAAAACAATTATCCCTTTTATCGACAAACTGTGTCCTTACCTTTACTCTTTCCTGGTGGCTCTGATAATCGGGCGGCTCACGGGAAAAGCTTCTCTGTGGTCTCTCCTTGACTCCCACGCCGGCGTCTACACCCCAAAGCTCCTGGTCTTCCAAGACCTCTCTTCTCACCCAAGAACTTTCCCGAAAGACTTCCTTTCTAATGTGTCCTTCATTTTTAAAACTTCTGTTCCCCCTCTCAGTTTTACCAGTTTCTTTATTTTACCAGTCTAATGATGTTAGCCTACCTAAGAAAGCAACTCAATGCGATTTACATCATTCCTAATTACTTAACTATCTATTCTGTTTTACTGTAATGCTGTTGGTTAATGCAATTAATTCTGCTATTTTTAAACATTTATCAACATTGTTTTTGTGTATGTAACAAAATTACCTAACAACTCATTCTATTTCATAACACTCTTCCCAATTGAATTCCAATATATGTTCAGCAATTTTCTCTTTAACTCCACGTGGAGTTTCAACTCGCTGCCTGTCACTCCCTCGGCACCCGAACAATTGTGTTTTACCACAGTCTGTCAACACCATCATATTTGCCCTCAAGTCTGTGTTTGTTATACATGTATTTGACGTCTTAGTTTCAGCTGTGATATGTGTACTACTAAGTTAATTGTATATTTAAGATTGATTTTAACACGTAAATGACGGCAAATTTCTGACTAATCAATCAAAATAAAATTGAATATCCATCGTTAATAAATGATAACTTCAAACGGAGAATACTTTTACTTGACAATGAAGTAAATTATACATTATAATATATTTTGTGGATAAAAAGTATAAAACATTCAACAGAGAAATATATAGACATTCTGTACGGAAAGACTTAAATTTATTCTAAAATATTGTAGATAATATTCTTTAACACATTTCTGAAAAATGTTATTAATTACGATTGCATTACTAAACTACAATGTCAGACCCCATAAATCAATACAACAATAGCTCTGCGACACAATTAACATGGATTTTAACTTATAGAAGAAAGCATGCTGTGAAATCAATGACATTATTGGATGAAAGAATTCCCCTTTACAGTATAGCTCTTGACGAAGGTTATTGCAGGGTTAAACAACTATGGGTTGAATATTAAAATCTAACAATTCCTTTTAACAAATGAAAAAATGTTCTTAAAAATGTTCAACATGGATGAAAATTAGTATTTTTGTATTTTCATTGATATTCCGTGATGGTAAATTTCCATTTACATCTTTTTGTAAATTACTTACTGCTTAAGAATGTTTGTATTGATTAATTATTGCAATGTGATTTGAATAAATGTGAGTATAAATTTTGAGTAGTGATTATATTAGGTTTACACAGTTAGACTGGATATATACTTACTGAAGTTAAAGAGATTTTTAAACAAACCGACTAATTTAAAATGTTTAAAAAAACTTGTTTGCCATAACTAATTAATAAAAACAATTATTTGAAAATAACAACATTTCGGAAGAATGATAAATTCTCCAAGTTTTGGTGCTAATTTCGTTTTTGAATCATAAAATTAAACTCTAACTTCCTTAAAGATTTTGTATTACTGTCATTATTGTCCAACAAATATGTTACTAATAAAACATTTATGAACATAAAACATGATATAAAACATGTTTACTACTTACATTTATGAATTTCAGTAGTATGAGATAAACAATTCCACTAAATAGAGCATATACTTAAAAGTCGTATATTTGAATTTGTATGTTATGTTTTAACTATTGATTTCCAACATATGTATTTGTAACAATTTCTCAACTTTTATTAACAACACTACATCCACACATACAAAGAATTATTGAAAGTTTACCTTAGTGAGATCTAGTACTAAATAAAGCGTTTTAAAATAATATGTTTTAACTTATTCAGTTTGATATAGAAAAGATTTGTGTTACTTGCAAAAGAAATCGAATAAATAGTTGTTTATCTATTATCTAAATTTTGAAGTTGTTAAATTACTTTGCTAAATGGCATTAGATTTATTATTTTAACAAATCTCAAATACCACAGCACTTGTAAGTCAACACACTTATACGATGTCTACTGTATTTAATGAACTATGCAAAAAAGAATTCTTTACAACAGATCCATGTACAGTATATAAATTGGTAAGAAATTGTTTTATAAATAAGTATGACAAACCAAACTACGCAAATGAATTTACTATAAAGACATACCAGGAACTCCAAAACGGTATCCGTAAAATTAGTTTCTACAAAAGCCTGCATCGAACACAATACTTCCCACACCTGCCCAACGCTTAAGTGCATCAATTGTTGGTATTTTAATGGTTAGCAGTCGCACTTTTAAAAGTGAAACAAGGAAATATTTCTAACTGTATATTATTTTTTTGTGACTGTAAAAACACAAACACAATTCTCACAACAACACATTTACGGTCAAATGTATTTAAACAACAAAGTCGTCATCTTCAGTGACATTTGGGCTACGGCTAAAATATAACTGAAATTATAGACAACTGTTATAACTGGTATAATTAATTATTTTGTTATTATAAAATGTTATTGTAGTTATTTAAGCCTTTATTGATGCCAGTTTGACTAATGAAGAGTATAGAGCAGGTAAATTGTTAGAAATTAGGTAGATTCGAATGTGTCCAAGCAGACTGTATACGAGATCGCCTTTAGACTAATATTAAAACAATAACACAAGCCAAGCAAATCATAACTTTCATAATACCTAGTGCAAATCCTTAAAAGAGATACTATAAATAAATCTTTATACAATTTAAACTTCGAATATTAAACTGATAACAATATTTAAAATAAGCCGAAAATCTTCATTTATACGATTTACACTGATAGCGAAGGTACTTGGTACAATCTCCATTTTAATGAAAACACAATATTTTAGTACCTTCTACATAATTCATTTTGTTGAATATAATAAACATCGTGTTTGTTTTTTTCATTATTTCTATTTATGCTTTATAATTTAATGTTTATAACTTTTGAAGTAGGCCTATATGTTCGTAAAATTGTAACTTATGTTGGTTATTTTGTTTAATTTTTTCATTAACGTTCTATTTGAGTTTGCAGGTCTACAAATTATATTTAGATTAATCACAAGCATGCACACAATTGAATGTACAGAACAATAAACGAATAAATAATATAAATAAAAATGTTTGAAAGACGTTAAGATAGAAATGTAATAAAACGTTATATTCTTTTTAAAAAGAGCAGAGTGTAGATCAGTTTTAAGGACGAATCGGAAATAATCTACGCATTTAAATTACAAACTTCAAAAATTATTTTGCAAAAATAAAATAAAATGTTTAATAATTTGTTGTGTAATATTTATTTAAGTCTTTTATAAATAATTAATTGTTGAGAGTTTGGTCGATTAGAGTCTGGTTTTTCCTCATTTTATGATACATTTGTTCAATATGCTGTTTATTAATTTGATATCAAAAATTACAACTAAGTAAATATGTCAGCCTGTTAAGTCCCATACTGGTAAATGATGGATAATTATGTTTTTAGTAAAACTCCGTAATTTATTTCCGCAAACATCCTTTAAAATTATGTTTAGACATTCTTGCCGTTGAAGGGTTAACGGGCTAGATTTTGGTGTCGCTAAAACATTGTTCGAATAAGACATACCTAATACTTGTTTTGGAAACTAGTTTAACTTACTACTTAAAAGTGTATTAAGTTATAGTAATCTTTGAAAGTTCTGGTTCTGCTTATTTGCTCGGTAGCTCCATGAAAGTTTTACTAAAGTTTACTTACATCGAACCTAATGAGACTTTATTAGTTAAGGAACTTTCCTGAAGTTAGTTTCTGGAAACCATCGTCCTGCTTATGGAAAAGATGTGGCGCATTTATTAATATATATAAGCATTTATTTTAGTTTATTTAGGGGAAAAATACTAGATACAATTTAATAAAAACCCTATATTTTATGTGTGAGATATAAAGTTTTAATTACTTCCACAAATTTAGTTACAAATACTAAAACTCTTGTTATTATTTCATAAAATCTTTTGTTTTTTAGATATTTAACTTGGAAAAGATTAAACTGCTGCGAACTTGAAAATGATATATTCAGCAAAATAAAATGTTGCACATTTGTGTAAACCAATGTGATACTCTTTCGCGCTGGATTTCATAAATTTATCTTAAACCGTTCATGAGATCATAAATTTTAGTAAAAAAATGCAAACAGGCAGACAACGTCTAAACTAAGCCAAATAGGACACACGTTATATTGCGTTATTTGCTAGTTTTGACCTGCCGAATTACATAGTACAGTTTGAATAACATAGAATGGTTGAGGAACACTGTATATATTTATGTCAATATAACTAGTAAAGTAGAATAATGCAAAGTCTTTGCAATTTAATGCTTTAAAATCAAATTATTTAAGATCAAATATATTATGATTTAATACTCAAAACATTATGTGTTTTCAAAAATTATAAGTCATATTAGAAATAACCTACAGAGTGTGAGCAATGGTATGTCTAAATGAAAAAAAGACAAAAGATAAATAATAGTTCTATATTTTAACTCACCCTTTAAATATATTAAAGGTTTTTGCACATGTTATAGTTTCCTCGAATCAAGAGCTTTCTAGTTATGACTGTGTATAGTTTGGATTGTATTTAGAAAAACAGATCGTGAATTCCAAAATATAACCTAGTAAACAATGAAATTGTAAAATTATAGAGATATTTTTAAGATTGGCAAACTAGTGATATAGATTGCAGCGTTCCTAACAGTAAACGGTATCTCGAACAAGGCTGCATAAAATGTAATAGTACACTCGCAAAGCTACTAGTACTAGTATTTTAAGTTGACCGTGTTTTAAAATGTTAAAGATTAATTAATTAATTAATTAATTTAAGTTCCGAACCAAATAACCAAATTAAATATTACAATTATTATGATTATAGAACAACAATAAGTTTTAGAAAAACTTACAGCTAACAATATCGAAATTAAAATCGTATCGTTAATAAAACTTATACAACAGCATACACTAAAACTTTAGTTTTATAAATTACTTTTGTTTCAAAATTTAAACAGTACGTGATTGTTAAATATAATACAATTATATTAGCGACTGTGAACACACATGCCGGGGTACGTTGTACTACATAAGCTTGGTGAATTGTATTATATTGAAAAACTGACAACAGTAGTTTATAATATCGGAATGGACCTCTATAAAGTTCATTAATATTTTCTAAAGGTAGAGAGGAATTGAATCGAAGTGGGAGAGGGGTCGGATGATGAGCAACAATAGACTAGTATAGGTCGGGGTAAATACTTCCAGTGACGTTTCAGTTTTTAATTTACGTCGGCAGGTGGTAAAGAAAAATAGAAAAATGTTCGAAAACCATTTAATGGCAAGTACGTAGAATTATTACAACAATGGGCAATCCATGTTGATGACAGTTTGTTGTTGAAAGCTCAATAGTATTAAGTTGTTTAGTATTACTATGATGACAGTTTGTTGTTGAAAGCTACTCAATAGTGGTAAGTTGTTTAGTATTACTATGATGAAGTTTGTTGTTGAAAGCTACTCAATAGTGGTAAGTTGTTTAGTATTACTATGATGACAGTTTGTTGTTGAAAGCTACCCAATAGTGGTAAGTTGTTTAGTATTACTATGATGACAGCTTGTTGTTGAAAGCTACTCAATAGTGGTAAGTTGTTTAATATTACTATTCAATTTTGTTTAACCATAAACGTTATAGAAACGTAATTTACCAATTACAATCTGTAGGACTATGCGATACATATACAGTATTTACATATACATTCAGAGTATAGTTGATATTTATTGTAATTTAATTATATGTTTTTTTTAATAAAAGAGTTCATATTAACGATAGCTACGGATTTCAATGTTCTACAATAGTTAATGGCCACGTCGATCGTAAAAATTGGGGATATAGTAATAATATAAATATATATTTTTGAATATTGTATGTAGTTTGTTTTTTAATTATGAGTTTAATTTCAACATTGACAATTACAAATAAATTGACTTTAATACTTGATGTACGTGTATCAAAAAATAACCTATATTGTCTTAACATATTGTCACACTACGAAAGTCACACATAACACTAAATGCAGCAAGAACCAATCTCATCACAACTTAATGATTAAATCATAATATTTTAATAACATTCAGATTTCGAATTAGCAAAGAAAAAAAATTTGCACCACTAATTCAACCAACAAATATAAAAAAAAAAAATAAACGGTACCAGGCACATACTATCAAACAAACATATTTAAATTATTAAACAGATTCAATGTAACTTCATAATTGTACGAGATTAGATAATAAAGTAAAAGATTAATTAATAAATATTATTATTATTAGCTAGAGAGAAAAATATTCGATCGATTTCGAACAAATCTACACCAAACAAGTAAATTAGGCCTGTATAGTTGCACGAAAAAAAGGTTTAGAATTTTTTTGAAAAACAACCCCCTTTATGGCCAAAAAACCACCCAAAATCTGTTATTATTATTATTAGCTAACCGAGAGGTTTTAGAAAGATGCAATTTTTTCATATGGTAGGGTACATTAAGGGCTACAAATAAGCAAAATTTTATCAAAATCGTTAGAGCCATTTTAACTTTTTTGGGGTTTTTTTTTCAAAAAATGGGATTGTTTTTCAAAAGTTTTCAAAACCTTTTTTCGTGCATCTATGCAGGTCTAATTGACATTTTTGGTGAACGTTTGTTCGAAATCGATAGAATAGTTTTCTCTCTATACCTTGTTCAACGAGAGTTTAAAGTGAAGCACCACCTTATACAGTGTCTGACGTTAGGGATTTGGACCAATGAGGAAAACGAACATCACGTGTGGGACGGGCGACTCTGCTTATGATTCACAACAGTTCTTAATAAACAAGCATTCTCTTCACTAGCACACCCTAACGTTCACGTTCGTCCCTGCGGTAGTTACGCGTGTGACACATCCTGCCCGGCCCATAAATATTGTTGGGTGAGGTGCTTCACTTTAAACTCTTGGTGAAAAATGTATAGCTTTGTATACATACAGACATACATACAGACAAATATTTTGTAAAAAACACTTTTTACTCAGGGTGTCCCAAAACGAACATTTCCACAAAAATCTCAAAAGCGAATTTTTTGCGATTTTTTTTTTTTTATAGTGAGAAAGTAAAAATATAATCATAAATATACTTATAAACTTATTCTTTGATTGTAACCTCCGTGGATAATGCATGTGCATGGTCTCGTATCTTGTTATATCTCCTATATATATTAAAACAACAACAGCTTAACTATAATTCCTAGCATTATTATTCAATACAATAATAAAATTGAAACCGAAATAGCATGAACCAAGTAAAGATTTGCACATTGATCTGAAACCAATTGCAACGTAATGACATTAAATTCATTTTCAGCAGAGCACTTAGATGGTCAAAATATAGGAACCTACAATGAGAAGGCCTTTATACACGTCAATATTATATTTATTGGAACTTTCCGATCTGTCTGCATTTATCACTAATTGTTATTTAACGACTAACAAGAAAGATTTCCATGGATATAGATTTAAAAGTAAAATTAAAAGAAGAATCTTCATTTATTTTTAGGAGCCAAAATTTTTAATTTGCTTAAAAAATATAATTTTTTTTATAAATACTATTTGGAAAGAAGGAAGTTCTGTTAAGTTTTTGTCTTGTACTCATTCCCTTTGTATAGCTTCACTTATGAAAAATCAAAGGTAGGTAGGAAAAGTTAAGTTTTTTTTAAACCTATGGTTTATTTTGTTGAATGTACAGTAACCAATACAGTGCGTTTCTTCAATATGGATTTTAAGTGGTAAATTTTATTTATATCATTCAGACCCTAAATAAACTTTAATTTGATAAATTTGTTGTCATACTCACTTGAAATATACTTGTAAAATTTGATTGTCTCGATAGTAGATTACACATATCTTTGTTTACTTATGTTTATTTACGTTTGCAAATGCAATATAATTAATATTAATACTATTAATAAATGTGAAATCTGTGAACTCTTTTGGCCACTCTTGATTCAATTAAGCGATTACTTTGAATGTTCTTTGAGTAGTTCAGATCATCATCGTCAGTCTCAATAAAGTCGTGTAAAATTATAAAGCAAATAAAATAAATAGTTGTCTTTTCTTTGCTGTCCTCTTATTTTTTTTATATGTCATACAGTCTTACCTTACATACATATATTTGTTAGTTTTACTTAATAGACGTCATATGAGTTAAAATATTTAAGAAGGAGAATAATTAGTTACACTTAATCTTTAAGGCAAGTATTCCTTACCCCTCTCCTCAGATATAATGGGTTAGATGTTCCAAATTTAGCTAGGAGACACTCGTTTCGTAATTTTGACACCCATTAAGAAGTGCATTGTTGTTGGTTGACTAGAATTTGGTCGATAGTTAATAAATGATTATTATACTCCGTTTAGGGAACATTTATGTTTTAAATCCTTGTCTTTATCTGTGTTGTTTATTTTTCTAATACATTGTTATTTTCATAATGTTTCAGATAATCCAAAATGTTAAGGAGCAACGTCCAAAACACTCTTTTATTATCGAAGGAAATTTAAGACGCAGTAAGAGCTACCGAACATCAACAATTCAAAGCTGTTTTAAAACCATATTATTACGTTTTATGTATAATTTTTAAGCGTTTGTCGCCGCAAAACTTCCCTAAATGTACAAAGATATTAAATTAAGTCATAAATACTGTACCTTCTGCAAGTGTATAAGTGTTTAAAGTAATTTTATCTAACTGAATATAATTTTTGCACTATTTTCGTGTAAAACATACACAATATTTCGTTAAATAAATCACCGACAGTGATCATAGTGACTGTGAAGTGATGCAAGGATATGGTTAGTGAAGGTGAACCAAACTCGACTATTTTTGAAAACTTGACCTCACTAGTTGATTCCAACAGTTCAGCGAATTCGACCTTCGAAGATGGCAACCAGTTTATCCTTCCGTGGTGGAAGCAACTTATCTGGACCTTCCTATACGCTGGCATGGTGGTGGTCGCTACAGGCGGTAACCTGATCGTCATCTGGATCGTCCTAGCGCACAAGAGGATGAGGACCGTCACAAACTACTTTTTGGTTAATCTGTCCATAGCGGATGCCATGGTGTCTATTTTCAATGTCACCTTTAACTATATATACATGTTGAACAGCGACTGGCCCTTCGGAACTCTCTACTGCAAGGTCACCCAGTTCGTAGCTGTGCTTTCAATCTGTGCTAGTGTGTTTACACTTATGGCCATTTCCATTGACAGGTAAGGTACAATTGTTTGTTTTAATCTTAAAGCAATCATAATATATAGCATATGGTTAGAAACGAATATGTCTCAAGTACTCTTAATAAGCATTGTCTACACATTTTACTATTATCATTATTTCTGGAGACATCTTAAACCAAGAAAACGAAGTTCATTTTTTCATTATTTCAAATTTTATTCGAAACATTAGCAAACACATTATTCAAATTAACTTTGAAGTTAAATACATTCAAAATTAAATAATACTTAAATCTAAGTATAAACTTATAACTTGTTAATTACTAGACACCGTTAGCAGATGTTATTTGGCACTTAAAATAAATTTAAAGTATTGACTACTTGAATACAATGGGTAAGTGAAATGTGAATAGGAACTATTTCTATGATTACGCTAGTGTAGGAATTTGGTTGGTTTAAAAACTAAATTTATATGCATAATCCAATTAAAATATTTATATTTTTCCCTAATTTGAAATACTTAAGTGCGTTTTGATAATCTTGTTATCCTAATTTTGATTTATAAACGGTCTGTTATCAAAATCCACTATAGCACAAAAATGGCTGTAAATTACGTTTTTACTCATAAATGGCTTACTTTTATTTTCGTAAATATAAAATTACTTACGTAAATAAATTTTTTTAAAGAACTCATATACCTAACGTTATTTTTTACCAGTATCTTTACCTTTTCAAGCTATAATTATTATTTGTATATCTTAAGAAATTTCAGCACTCAGTGTATTACCTATATGCTACGTGTTTCATAAAAAAACACAATATAATTTCTATATTTGACATCATGTATAAATATATTGAAATTCTGTTACAATGTTGTCATTGTCAATAATCAAGCAAAAATTAAAACAATATTATTTACTGGTAAATATTTGCCCTTGAAGTTCGTAGTGAGCAGCACACTGTTTACAGATACAATACAAACTATTGCAACTTTTTTGAATAGCTTTTAAAACGAACAAAGTTAAAATTCAATTTATTTTGTTCGCTTTTTTCAATTAAGCTTTCTCTATCTACACGATATTTATTTTAACCCTGTTAAGTCATATTAGAAATTAAATTGAAAATTGCTTTTACAATGTAATGTTTATCCGGTGTATTCACTAGTATTAACATATTTGTACTGTAATTAATCAGTTTTACAACTGAAATAGTATTGTCATAATAAATATTATAGCGTTACCCTTTTTCTGGAATTAAAATTATATACTCGTTTTGCTATTAATATTCTACTACACATATTCTAATATTTTATAGTGCTCCTTATTATAATTTTACAGAAACTTTTATTAAGTCATTACTTAATAAAACGCATGTGATACTTTCAGGTACATGGCAATCATTCACCCTTTACGTCCTCGCATGGGAAGACGCACTACTTTGTGTATAGCAGCAGGAATCTGGGTACTGGGATCCGCTTTGTCCTTTCCTATGCTTGTATTCTTTACAACGTTTGTGCAAGATTTTCCGAACGGAGAAACGAGAGTTATTTGTTATTCGGAGTGGCCGGACGGACCTACAAACGAGAGTGCTCAAGAATATTTGTAAGTAGCTTAATATGTAGTTTTACATCATTTATTTGCACTAGATTATAAAAACTATGTTTACCTAACTGTATATACATTACGACGTCTCTTACGTTATAGACGTATGAAGGAAATTTTAACTATTTACATTATTTAGAACTGTTTAAAATATATTAAAAATACTTTAATTGCTCTCATGGTATAAAGGTTTGCATTTAGACAACAATATTCGAGACAGTATTGACGTTATCTATTGGATGTTTTCTAAGGCGAAGTAAGCTATTTACAACAATAATGACAAGTATTCGTGTAGACCCAGGATTTTGTATCTACTAAAAGTCAGTAATCTAAACACCCTAGACGTGATAAACTAAATTTAAAGTGATATATTGCATAAATATATTAACATCGGCGATAGTTAAAATAATAAATTAATAGTTTTACAATAAATTTAAAATTATTGCACACAGTTTAATTAACTTAAAATCTAATTGCACTATCTCTTTATGGTGTATAAATAAACAGTATAATAATGAAAGTACTAAATAGACAGTTTGGTTCTAAATTGATTCTTAATACTTCGAAAAGTGATTTAACAATTTTAAGGGGAGGGGGGTGAAAAAAGTGTAAACTGAATTTGGGAGAGACGTTTTAAAAACTGCATAGTGTAACATAGACATATTTGGCAAGCATTTGTTAAAACGATGGTTATTTATAATTATAAAACAAAAACAAAAAGTTAAATTGATGATAAAAAATATACTTTTTGATAAATGAAGTTATAAGCTGAAACTTATATCTTTATTTTAAAACGCTAAAATGGGGGGAAAATATAAATTGCGTATTAAAATTTTTAATTCAAACTTTAAAAACAAACAAAAATTCTACCCTGGTAAAAATGTTTTGATAAGTTTTATTAAGTTTTCTATTAATCCTGAAGATTACATAACTTTACTCTTATCATAAGCTTATAGAATTATTCTTAACTGTGTAAAATGTATATAAGTATTTTGTATGTATATACAGTAATTAAATATTTTTTAAATTATTTAATGTATCTATTGTAGATTTGGTACACACATACGCAACGTATAGATTTGGCTAAATATGGCAATGCGATAAAGCGGAAAAACCCTATAATTTGTTATATGATTTTAAAATAGTGGAAGTAGTATAAAATGTGCAATAACCCTACCTAAATGTTTAAGTATAAATTGAAAAATTTAAACGTATAACAAAGTTTTCCTATTTTAAATAGAACAAAATTTGTGTAGCTGAATTTTTTTTCTAGAAGTCAACGGTTAACCAAATTGTATTTTGTTTTTAAATAACAGGAAAATTTTACCTAAACTAAACCAATTATTATAATAATGTCGTAATTAATTTATCTGAAAATTTTATAATATATTGACAATTAAATTTTAAAAATAATCAAAATTAAGTACTTAACAAATTAAAATTAGTTTTTCGCCAAACAATTAAATATTTGGTAACATTTATATTTTTACAGAATAAACATTTAAATAATATATATTTCAATTTCCAAATTATTAAAATGTACAGCGTTAAGCATTGGTTTCAACAAAATTGTTAAAAGCACCATTAACAACTAATGTAATAAGTCTTCGCTCAATAAATGTACACAATTAACGACAAAAGCAATTCCGGACCTATGCTTTCCTACACGATTTGTAGCTCTTGGCTCAACTCCAACTATACAAATTGTAAACTCTTCCTCTGGGAAATGATGAGTGATTTATTATGTTTGCAGATATAATGTGTGTTTCATGATTCTAACCTACTTTCTACCTATATGCTCCATGAGTTTCACATACGTCAGAGTAGGTCTAGAACTATGGGGTAGTCAGAGCATTGGGGAGTGCACACAAAGACAGCTGGAAAACATCAAGTCTAAGAGAAGAGTAAGTATCAAGTATTATACTAAGTACTGTGCGTTCGCAGAATAGCAATATGAGAAACAGAAAATTGCCGTTACAGTAGTTAGATAACTAGTTATATTCTACTACTTATGCAGTAAAGGAAACAAATTCAACACAGCTTTCTGGATATATACAAACACACACATACAGGTTTATTTTATTGTCGTCTATCTTCTGCGGCCATTGTTTGCCAATATATTAAAATATACCAATATAAAGTCGATCTACTTATGCCATATTTGACGGTGGTAAAAACTTCCATCAACAATTAAAGTAAAAATCTTGTACGTTTACTAAATGTATGCAATCGCTAAATAATATTGTTATGAAAATATGACTCCAATAAACACATTTATAACTGTTGTTTGAAAGATGTTATATACAAAACATTTTTGGCAGTAGGAGAATAAATCAGCTGGCATATATTTAAAGTAGTGATCAGAGTATGCATTCATTTAAAGTTATATCGCTATAGTAGGATTAAAAATAAAAGAGTATTGAGAAGAACAATTCTAAAGGTGGACGAGGTAGATCAGGGAGGGTTAAGTTTTATCTTCAATGATTGTATTCGCCCTGTGTTTCAGCAAATTCCTCATTGAAGTGTACGTTTCTGCTATTGTTGCAAAAATAAAATGAACTGTGTAAGTATAAAAGAAGAACAGTTTAGGAAAAACTATTAAAAAAAACAGATAAATGAAAGATATTTTACTTTTAAGAATGCATCATTTTACTTAAATATTATTAAAACGTTTTGTTATATCCGTTTTAAAATAACACTTCTATTCAATATTTTCTTTAAACTGTTGATTAAAATTATAAATTTAATTCATAAATTTCTTATAACTTTTCCATCGTTTTGAAAGTTGTTTCATCGTAAAGCTTTTGATATTAATACTTTATGGAATAATTTTAAATAACCACATGTGTACACATAATACCTACAGAAATGTACAGGTGACAAAATATTACATTTTTTATCGACTTCCAAAAGGGTTTTATTTACTATTACTTAGCACTTAACCATGGTCAATAATAATCATAAAAATCCATGCAATTTGAAATTAAACCGTCATTTAAACGTAAGATCAGTGGTAGAAACATTAAATGAAATGTCCAGCGTGACGGCCATTGGCGACAACACACGACAGTAGTCGGCTCTTTCTTTACCGTTCTTTCTCCAGGCATGACGTATTTAGTATATTGACATTGGTCACTGTAATAAGTACTATAACGTATTACTTAGCGTTAGTGAAGTATAATATTAGTAATATCGTAATAAAGAATTGTAACTACAGTAATCATTAATATAAATTATTTAATAAGTAATGTTATTATATAAATAACTAACTGGCCCGTACGGCGTTGCCCGTGGTGATTGGTATTTTCAGTCTTTTTAACGTAATTGTATTCTTTTTAAGTGTTCAGTCAGTGAGTGATATTTGGCTTTTATATATATAGATGTTAAATAATAAAAGCACTATTGTCATAATAATAAAAGATCTGAAATTATGACTTTAGTAACTTTGATCCCCCCCAAACCCCCCCTAAAATTTCGAAATTTTTCTTACCCTTTCTTAGTGAGCACTAATGGCCCTAGAGGAAGCTACATACCAAATTTCATTTCAATCCGTTCAGTAGTTTAGAAGAAATCGTGATTTAATAACTTTGGCGTGAGTGAGTGGTATTTCGCTTATATATATATATATAGATAAGTTTACTACTACAGACAACAGGTACAAAGTAGTAGGTCGTGTTATCTTTGGTAATTCTTTAAATTGTTGTATTTTTCAGTGAAATACTTTGATGCATATTCATTTTGAAGATATGACTGCAAGCAATCGATTGATGCTTAAAACAATCGGTAATCATCGGTAATGAGATAGCTCGCTAGAGCTTCGACAGAACAACAAATAATTTCCAGCTACGGTTGCACAGAGAGAGTTTACGGTACAATAAACAGATTTGCAAAAATGAAGCCGACCGGTTCCATACAATCCCGAATACGCCTCGAGCAAGCCTGATCTCAATACACTTGTATTTTTAATTCTACTGTAGTACACATTTCCCATGGCTGAGCGTAATGGATCTTGTAATAGAAACAGAATACTAAAATTTGTAATTTATTTTGAGCACCTAAATCTATAAACTATACATTTCCTATTACAATAAAGTATTCAGTAATACTAAATGTAAAGTATTTTTATTGTAACGTAATTAAATAAAAATGATATAATAACAATGACTGAAACAAGTATAATATTATTTCAAACAGTTAACAATTGCATTACCAACTAGGTGAGCGTAATCAAGTGCTCGAGCGCGGATAGAATATCGCTTGTATACACTTTACTGTTTATGAATGCTAGTCTTATTTTAAATTTCCACCATGTGCGTACGACATTTAAATTTTCAGAAATCTCCAATGTACAGTTAGTAGGTAACAAAATTTGCCAAAATGGTTTACTGCTATCAAGTTACTCGACTGAAAATCTTGTTCTTCGTCTTGCTTAAAACTAAATTTAATATCTTAAATAAAAATTTATAATTTAAAATTTCTGTCCCCAACGAATTATAATGTACATGTTCATGAACGATTTCCTGAAAATTACAAAAGATAATCTTCAAAATTCGATGAAGGATAAGTTATATTGAATAGGACTGTACGGGACTATTTCGTCCTGGGTTTGGACATCCTTAAATGGATATAAAATATGACTATATATTTAATATTTTAATAAAATATTGATCAGTAAGACAAAACATTTTATGCAACTTATCAATTAAATATTTTTTTAAAAATATTTACGTATTTCATTAATTAATAAAATTACATTATTATTTATTTACTTATCTCATGTTGGATTGGACAAAAGAAAAGCTTTTATGCTTTGCTCTTAACATCACTATTTTTTTCTTTGGTTATCGTTTTCTAATAATTTGTGTATTATACACAGTCTTATAATTTACATACATTGTTCTAGAATACTGTTTTTGTATTTGAATTGCCAGGAATACAGAACATAGAACATTGTATAACATGTTCTAACAGCAGTTTTATGTCATTACTTTGAATGTGCATACAATGATAGTTCAACAAAAGACAATAATTAAAAACACTCAAGAGAAACAAAGTTAAAGTCAATTTATTCTGTAAAAGGTCAGAAATATCTTGTTTACCAAAAAACAGATATCCAATAAAATTGTATCTAACAATAGTTCAAAGCTGTTTGGTTATCGCATGTGTAGTACGAAAAATGTAAGACAAATACAAAAACAACAAAGATTTGAATATGTAAAAATTACGGCATTTATCGGATGCAATTATTATGTATAAGATGTGCAATTAAATTAAACGTTAGTTTTTATTAGATATTTAAATAGCAGTTTTTATATCATTAATTTTATTCTGAAGCCTTAAAATGTTTGTAAATAATGCTCAATATGTTATGATATTTCATTAATTTTCCAAAATATAATTACATTTATTATACTTATCGGTTCTTTCAATAACATTTAATTTTTTAATGATGTTTGTAAAACATATTTAAAAAAATATATATAATAGTAATAACTATCTTTTTCTGAAAATAAAATATGTTTTTTAAATGAATTTATGGTTTTATTTAATATCATTCTCGCTATATCTATAATATAAACATTTGTACATTTACAAATAATATTGCTACTGTTATAGGCCCAGTCGTAATTATTTAATATCTTAAAAATCTATCTTTAAGCGTAACACTTATAATCAAAAAAGAATGGTCTACTCTAAGAAATAATTGTATTTAATATTCGATATTGAATACATGTCAGATAAACTTTTAAATTAAATTAATTACCCAAAGTATCTATACTACAGTGATTGTTAAGCATTTTTACAAAATACTTATTTGTACAAATTTGTATATATAGCAAATTTAGTTGCATCATATGTATTATTTTAATTAAGAAAACATTGAAAGAAAAAGTTATGTGCTGTAATGTTAAATGGTGCTTTGAGACAACAAAATTACACAATTTAACTCTTGGAATTCGTTTCAGGTGGTTAAAATGATGATTGTGGTTGTTCTGATCTTCGCAGTCTGCTGGCTTCCATTTCACATTTATTTTATCATCACCTCGCACATGCCGGAAATAACCAACTCCCCTTATATACAGGATATATATTTAGCTATATACTGGCTGGCGATGTCCAATTCTATGTACAATCCTATTATTTACTGCTGGATGAACCACAGGTGTGTTTTGTCTTTCTTTTAGTGTTCTTTTTTGTAAAAGTTTAACAGTAAATGTTACATAAATACATCAATTGTACAAAGTTATTAAACGTCTTAAGGATATGAATATATGTGGGTTACATTTAAACATATTCGTTAAATTTCTAACACTAAAACCACAAAGAACATAAATCGTACTATTTTTTATATGCAAAAACATATATTTATAATAATAAATAAGTACAAATAAATTTAGTTACAAAATAATTTTAGCTTTTTATTTAATAAGCGAGTAAATATCTATAAAACTGATATACTATATTAGGCATTAATTTCTTTTTTATTCCAAATTAAAATGTATTACAAAACAGAATAGATAAAAAATAACGCCAACTAAACAGTAAAAGTGATTTTTAAAATTGTCATTATACTGCGTACACTACCAGCATGATTTACCACAGATAATATGTTCAGTAAAATCAAGTTAATGTATACAATGTTCACTAAATTTGTATCGAATAAAACAAATAATAAAACTTTACAGTTGAAGAAACTATGATATTAAACTAGTATATACACTATTCAGACTTATTGTCTCCAGGTTCCGTCGTGGTTTCAAACAGTTCTTCTCTTGGTGTCCTTTTGTACATGTTGCACCGGATGGACTGACACGAAGGGAAGCGGTGACGAGCCGGTATAACAGCTGTTCCGGATCGCCGGAAGCCCATTATAGAATAGTACGCAATGGTGAGCTACTACAACTCTGTTATACTTTAGTATATCGGACTTTATCAAATCGAATCAAAATATTATTCTTGTTTATTAAAAGCCAGCTTGTTTTATCTTTGTTTTTATTAGTTTCGTCCCAAATACAAATATTTAACTTTTGATGAAATTTCAATTTTTACTTCAGCCTTTAAGCAAAGTTTATAGTGCACCCTTATAAAATCATCGGAACAGACTGTAAACGGTCATACAATTTGGCAAACTAACGTAGTTAAACAAATAAAAGAGCACTGTGGCGACAAAATCACACTGATTTAAATAAAAACCCGAACCACAAAACAAGGAACAGAAACAATAACTACATCACTAAATTGTCAGTTATGTTTAATACGTTACCCTTATGTACATTTCGATGACATAGTCTTCATCCTCAGAGGGTTTTAACACTACTAAAGTATACATACATTATTACAGAGCTATATAAACACGCCCTCCCCCCACTCCTCCCCATACCGGTTAATCCAAGACTGACCTGGTGGGGAATGGGAGGAGCCACATTAAATCTACTACTAGTATCTATTATTAACAATAAAAACCAATTTAACAATAAATTATAAAACTATTAAATACAAAAAAAATTATAAACTGGTCTACTAAAACTATAAACAGTCAAACAAAAATAAATATAATAATAATAAAATAAAATAAAAAACTAATTGTCCTAATGAAATAAATAAACAAAAGAAATTAAATACTTAATAAAATAAAATAACATAACCTTTAAAATCCAATTTTAACAAATACAGATCAACAAATATAAACAATATAGTTCTATGGTTTAAAAAATAAAAATAACTAAAAGTTAAAACATTAAATTAAAGTTAAGAAAAATTACCAATAAAAAATACAGTACTATCTATTGCTAAAAGTTCCTATCCAGGCCTAAGTAAAGAAAACAATGACGAGTTAGGTATAGGCCCTTTATCAGCATTTAATAACATATCATTGTCAACCTGAATGCTTTCCAAGCTATTCAATAACTTGTTTGAAGTCACTTCTTTTTTTTCTTTATAACTGTTAGATAATCCTAAAGATAAAATTCCGATGTTGAAAAAGTCTGGAATTTATGAAATAAAATGTGACACTTGTGAAAGGGCCAACAAAGAGAAAAATTATGACGAGATTTAAAGAACACATATCACATATTAAGTACAATAGGCCTGAAAAATCTAGCGTTGCTGAGCACATTCTTGAAACAAACCATAACGTGGAAATATCCAATGTTAGGTTAAAAAAAGAAGTGACTTCAAACAAGTTATTGAACAGCTTGGAAAGCATTTCCATTTTTCAGGTTTTGACAATGATATCTTATTAAATGCTGATAAATTGCCTAACTCGTCATTGTTTTCTTTACTTAGGCCTGGATAAGAACTTTTAGCAATAGATAGTACTGTATTTTTTATTGGTAATATTTCTTAACTTTAATTAAATTTTTTAACTTTCAGTTATTTTTATTTTTTAAACCATAGACCTATATTATTTATATTTGTTGTTCTGTATTTGTTAATATTGGATTTTAAAGGTTATGCTATTTTATTTTATTAAGTATTTAATTTCTTTTGTTTGTTATTTATTTCATTAGGCCTATTAGCTTTTTATTTTATTTTATTATTATTATTATATTTATTTTTGTTTGACTGTTTATAGTTTTAGTAGACCAGTTTATAATTTTTTTTTGTATTTAATAGTTTTATAATTTATTGTTAAATTGGTTTTTATCTATACTTATAAAAGCCAAATACCATTGACTCATTGATTCATTGACTCACTGACTCATCACAGTTTCTCCAAAACCACGAGGCCTACAAACATGAAATTTGGCACTAATACTCTTTATAGGCTCTAGACGCGCACTAAGAAAGCGTTTCCGAAAATTCGAAATTTTAAGGGGGGTTTTGGGGGGTTAAAGTTACTAAATCACGATTTCTCAAAACCTACAAAACGGATTGGAATGAAATTTGGTATGTAGCTTCCTCTAGGGCCATAAATGCTCGCTAAGAAAGGGTTTTTTAAAAAAATCTAAATTTTAAGGGGGTTTGGAGGGTCAAAGTTACTAAAAATCCCATAAGAAATACATAGTGTAATATATTTATTGATATAATATATTTTTTGTTAATATACATTTAACTTTGATTTGTCTATCCGTGCAAAGCCGGGTCGTGCCAACTAGTTGTTAGGCTACGGCCACGCTAGGCGACCTGGTCGCCACGACCTAGTCGCTGCGACAAAGAAAAAAAGTGGAATGCATTGAATGATATAGATACGGCCACGCTAGGCGACCAGCGACCAGCGACAGCAAATAGAACGCGACCGAGAGCGTTTTCAGGTCGCGGCGACAAATACGCTCCCCATGTTATCTTATGGAGCCGGCCACGCTTGGCGACAGGTCGCTCCCCCACCCTTCTCTGCTCCACCTGCTTTATGTGCGCTTTGATGCTAGTTCAGTGTTTTCAGAACCATGCCTTTTGACAAATGAAGAGAAGAATAAAGAAGGAAGTTATTATTATTATTTTATTACACAATCTTATTAACAATGTTTTACTTATTAAATTCGCAATGTAAAAAAGGAGAAATAGAATCAAGTGGGTGCATTCAATAAACGTTCAAAGGCCTATTTTAGGTACTTTAGTGCTGTCACTGAAGATTAAGAAATTATGAAAAAACGTTTTTCAATCATTTTAGTATGTCTGTAAGGCCATTTTTTTTTAAGTTTTTTTTGTAGCCGCGCGCACAATAACTCACCAAATTTTCACAATAGCTCACAGGCGCGTTGGAGGCAATCAAACACGTTTTACCGTAAATATTATTCGTATATTTTTATAGGCCTAATAGTTAAACGGTCTAAAAATTGGTGCAGGAACTTAATTTTTGTATAGTATGTTTATACATATGTTGTTTATATCTAGTATTAATTTTATTGAAATCTGGTAAATATTTTTAGAGAAAATGGGGTTTTACTTTTACTGAACACGCGTTTTTAATATCTGAAAGTGTACGGTACATGTCTTCCGTAAAAACTGATTTTTAAAAAAAATATTCAAGTGATTTTCATAAAATGTATAGGTACATATAAACAATATTTGTATAAAAAAAAAAAAAACTATACAAAATGGAGTTCCTATACAAAGTTTTAAACCGTTTAATGATTAGGCCTATAAAAACTTACGAATAAAGTTTACGGTGGCGTATTTGATAGGTGACGGGCTCGTATAAGCAAAGGGCGGTGTATGAGTTAATTAGTAGGCCTATCCATTATTTAATAGAATTTTATTTGATTTAAGCAATTAAAAAAAATATTAAACAAATATTAAGTACTTAGGACTAAGACTAAAAGCTTTTACTTAATAACGAAAGCTACGACTAAAAGCCAAAAGCTTATGCTAGGTTTTTATTCAAAATAAATAATTTACTCTTTTATTTTATTAAAGCATTTTTTAAAAGACAATTGAAGCAAGAAAACATGCAAATTATTCAGAAGATATTCTGCAATCACTAGCAATCATATCCTCATTCAAAGAAGTCATCTTTTACAATTGTGTTACCGCGACTGTCGCTAAGTGTGGCACCTACCCGCGACCAGGTCGCGGATAAAAAATTCTCCGCGACCGGGTCGCGGCGACCAGGTCGCCTAGCGTGGCCCCTTAATAATAGATACTAGTAGTAGAGTTAATGTGGCTCCTCCCATTCCTTCACAAGGTCGGTCTTGAATTAACCGGTACGGGGAGGGCGTGTTTATATAGCTCTGTAATATTGTATGTATACTTTAGTAGTGTTAAAACCCTCTGAGGATGATGACCATGTCATCGAAATGTACATAAGGGTAATGTATTAAACATAACTGACAATTTAGTGGTTTATTTATTGTTTCTGTTCCTTGTTTTGTGGTTCGGGTTTTTATTTAAATCAGTGGTACGTAGTTAAGTATCCTATTTTAATTTTTTTTTTTTTTTTTTTGAGATTCGGTCCTAACAGCTGTTTCTGTTCATTATATAGACTAAGCCACCATCTTAGACTGTGTATAAGACCAAGTTATATGTTAAAAAAAATTGGGCAACTCAAGTCAATTCAAAGAATTTTATTTTAAATTTGTTTTAAGGACATAATACACAAATTCAAAAAGGTAAAAAGAGTTTTAATTCAATATATATTAAGTTAAAATACAATTAATTAGAAGTGGTCGAAGTATTTTTAATTAAACTCTCAACACTCAATTTAAGCTCTAAAAAGAAGGTCAAATTGGTGGATCATGGATGCTTATTTAAAAACAATTATGGTATTAAGTGTTTTTACTGTTTATTTTTTATTGTTTTCTACTTATGATAACGGTAGGATTTAGTAAGATATAAAATTTTACTATTTTTTGAACAATCTGTCATTTGAATAAAACACACATAATTTAACTGCTAAAAGGGTTAAACTTGCAGCCTAATTAGAAACGAACCTAATCAGTATAATATTTTTAATTTTAGTTTTTGTTGCATTATTATTCTATACTATCACATTAAAGTTACCAACACCTGTTTCAGGAACGATGCACCTACCCTTACAGGTAGGCTCCGTAGACACAGGAGTGACGGCTTTGGGAGACTCGCCATCATACTACCAATATTCGGCTCAAGGAGGTTATAGAGCGAGAAAGCGTTGGAGACAAAACGGTCGTGAGGTGTCTTGACAGGAGCAACGCAGGGCTGCTAGAGTCCAGACTTGGATTTAAGCCTTGCGTGAATTATTAAATTTACTTTCAAAAGTTGCCCTTGAAATATAAATTAGTTCTATTTTTATAATTTGTTCGTCAAAATTAAATATTAGTTCATTCAAGCTGTGATGTTTACAATTCCACCTTAAATACTTTAAGGTCATTTAAATCATTTAAATCTCAACCATTAATATAATAGAACATCAAATTTGTTGCTTGTAATAGCTTTATACTTACCTTTAACCTCATGATTGTTTTTAAATTTAAAGTTATTTTTAATGGTTTTATTTATACGTGCGTAAAAGATTTGTTTGGTATTTTTATATTTATGTACAATTTGTACAAAACGCCTTATGTTTTTTGCAAAAGTATCATCCTTTGAAATTAATAAAAGATATTTGAGCATTATTATTTCCATATTGAATAAATAAGTTCCAGCTGTAAGAATAAAAATAAGTGAAATCAGTACAAAAAATTGAATAATCAAGGTGGTCACAAGATCCAACCTAACACAAGTACAATATATATTTTAGACACAGATCCCAAAATGAATATATGATTGTTAAGGCAAATGTAGTATCCTTATAAATTAACACAGCTTAACAAATTGCCGTACTTTTTTTATGTAACTGTCTTTTACTTTTTCATTTTTGAAATAACAGTATGAATTTCCGTTGCAACTGACTTGCTTCCCGGTTCTTTCCTTAAACGTGATTCAGTTAGGTAAAGTTAGGATTGTCCTTTTTAGTGAAGAAATCACAAATATAAGAATCAATACTAGAAAATAAAGCCATTCATAAATCGTTGCGGAAATATTTAATATATTAATTCTATGTATTGTTGAAGAGTTGATGTACACTTTCGGTGTAAATTTGTTTTTGTAAACCTTCTCCAATTTATTTAATCCGCGACTGTTTGAGATGCAGTCTGTATAATATACAATAAGGACAATAAATTACAATATCATTCAAACGTAAGGCAGTTGGTCACAAACGTTCTGCATTTTATTGAACGTCTAAGAGTAGGAAGTTCAATGACACACATCACACACAAAAATTACAATGTTTATGACGTTTTTGTTATTCATAAACAACAAAATGATTTAGGCTGCAAGAAAATTTTAGAATTGTTTTGCTTTTGAGAGGAAAATTAAGCAAATTAAAATTATGTTAAATTAAATTTATTAATAAAGCTGCAGTTTTGTTCTGCTAGGTAGCTTTTTAAATAGAAATCTTTAATATGAATTACTGTTTCAAAAACACTTTTAAATTAATATTATAATTTTACCATTGAATGTAATAAGAAATACTAGAACATTAATAATTTAATTTGAATGACAACATTGACATGGTCAATTAATTGTATGGTGTTGAACTAAAATGGAATTGAATTATTATATATTGAATAAATTTTATAAAATGGAAACAGCTATGATTTTATAGTAAAACAGATACATACTAACAACATTTGTGTCTCTGTATGAACTGGCTTTAGTTCTGTTTTTAAATATAATTCAATTTTAAAATGTTTCAACTTAAATAATTTGTACATGGATGTAGACAAAAAAAACTTTGTTTTAGAAGTTGCATCAACAATAGTTAAAATCGTACTTATCGTAACACGACGAGAAAAGTTTTTAATAAACTTTATTTTTGTTTCTTTTAAACTTGAGTATGAAAAGGCAATAAATGTAGTTTAAAATAAATCAATAAATGCGAAACATATTTTTGCTCTGAAGCCATTTTCAGTATTTTAATTTTCTTTCTCACTAATATTTAAAACACTAATATTTTAATATAGTAAAACATAAAGTTTACCTTTCAATTTATGTTTCTGAACTACCGTTAACTTACGTTGGATTAAATGAATACAGAGTAACTATAGTAAAAAGTTCTATTCTCATAGGTTAAAAGAGAAAGATTACTCTTGTGTTGATGACAAACATGCTTAGTTTACTTGTTTGGCCATGATACTATGTAACACAAAAATAACTTGGGACCAGACGCTTGCATGTAAGGGTAACTTTTGAAAAATATGCAATATATCGTTTACCTCAAGGCCGTAACATAGCAGTTCCTGTACATATGATATTATATAAGGTACATATTGTAGATAAATATGTAACTCAGCTTGGGCATGTATACAATTTCTTCTTCTGTGAACAGCAAACATCCTCAAATAAATATAATTTAATTTGTCTGGTTAAATAATTTTCAAATACTTTAAAAAATGTTGCTAATTTGAAATACTTCACTTACTACTGGACTAGTAACTGCCATGTTTGGTTCTAACTATACGTTATTTAAAATACTTTACTTACTAGTAACCTAGTAACTGCCGTGTTTGGTTCCAACTATACGTTATTTAAAATACTTTACTTACTAGTGGACTAGTAACT